>JASAMX010015245.1:0-14143 GCA_030248175.1 Microlaimidae sp. YZB2_3
ATGGTTCAAGAAGGCCTGGTTATTAATATTGAACGCATTCATACTGATTTCGAAAGCGCTGCTATTACCGCATTTAAGGTAAAATTTTGATTTTAACTTTTATTGTTGTGTATACCTTATGTATATCGTATAGGTGACGGAAGATCGTCACGGGTGCAATTTGAATTTAAAATTTTTAAAAGTTTTAGTTTAATTATATCCAGCGTTTTAAATAAGTTTCAAAAAAAAAGCGGAGCTTCAGAGCTCCGAGGGTTGCTCAGGAGCTCCTAAAAGCGGAGTTCCGCTACAGATTTCGAAGATCCAGGGTACATCACTTGTTCTTACCTAAAATAGATTTGTTTAGAAAAGTTTTGACGGAGTAACAATGTTGGGATGTCAATTTCACTACACGCAGTGCCTGTGGCGGCACGTCCAGCAATGTGGCCTTGCACCAGTGTACAACCAAAGTGAAACTGGCGGTTACAACGACCCTCAATATGACCAAGTTTCTGTCTGGATTCGGTGTCTTATGGCAATAGGTAAATCTTATATGGATATTTAATGACTTTATCAATTATTTTTTCCTATTATAATCAAAAAATTTGCTAAAACGAAACAATTTTTAGTGATTTTAAATTGTTTTCTTAGCTCATTTGCCTCCTTCTCATGTAAAATTTGCATGGGATAATCAGTTACAAAACGTGCCACTTCCAGCTGGTGATCTACAAGTACAACAAAATATTCAAACCTTTGCTCAATATTATGAAACGCAGTGGCTACAAACTCTAGAAAAAATCCAGTCATTTAACCAATACAAAAGCGGGTAAGCAATAAATCTTTTTTATTATAACTAGGACCACAATAATTTTTGCGCGTAGCTGTAAACTCCAGAGCTCCGAAGCAACGCCTTAAACCTAAAAATAGGTAACCTAATTTCTTAAATTATTTAAAACAACAAAGTCCCAAAAAGGTGGCCGAAATTAAGTCGGTTACCCTAATTGAAAACATATATTAAGCTTAAATAAGTTTAAAATAAATCATTTAAAGGGCGGAGCTCCGGAGTTTTAAAGTTCCTTTGTTTTAAATGAATAGAGCTCTGAGCATGATGTTGGAAGTTAGGAACATCACCAATTATTATTTCGTTTTTCAGTGTATAATCGACGAATTGGTCAGGCCAGAAAGCAAAACTTGGGAAAATCACAAACGCAAAGTTTAATAATGAGCAGTGTCCGCTCATTCTCGGTTTTCATTTGAGGCGTGCTTTTGAAATGAAATGAAATGAAAGTCCTTTATTTTTACATAAATACATCTAAAGGAAAATACAATACATAAAATCAATAAAGTAGTAATATATTGAATATGGTGCAATAGAAAGGAGTACAAAAAAGGAGTAATTTTTTTCCTTTAGGTGAGTCATTTAAAATGCAAAATAAAGGGAAGGAAGAACACAAGAGCCAAATTGGCTACTTAATGTGTCTATCAAACTTTAAAAACTTATCGAAATTTGCGATTTTTATTTTAGATTTAAATACTTTGATATTTGTTGCGTTTACAATATCATCAGACAAATAATTCCAATATTTGGCATTTTAACTTAGAAAAAGAATAAAATGAATTTTTATTTAGTTCTCTTCGCACAACTGTATGTTGTTACTACTTGGTTCATTTACGTGTAATTGTTCGCGGCTCCAAATTTCTCAAAATTTTTGACGGTTCCAAGCTCCTTACATTAAAAACCCCATCCTTTGAAATATATAACTATGGAATACAGGCATTCATTCGTAAATGCGAATGGAAAATTTAAATAAAAATCATTTAAAAATGCAAAAAATTTATGGATTTTATTTTTTACAGACAAGGTTTCGTAAGGATTTTATTCAATTGCTTTTTAATTAGAAATTGAAATAAAATCCGAATTAAACATATGGTAAAAATTAGATCAGTTTCGGAGGAGATTTCTCTTTCTGAAATGTTTATAATATTTACTGGATTCATTATTTGTATATTTTGACAACGCAACATAAAAAAATTTAAGAAAAACCCCAAAAAGAATGGAATTTATCAGCCACTGTTTGTAAATTTACGCAGAATTTTTTTAGTTCACTTACGTCGAAAGTTACGTAAGAGAGTGAGCACGGTGCTAATTCTCTTAAGTCTTAAAAGTGCGGATGCGGAGTCAAACTGTTTGTCTTTGATTTAGATATTTTTTTGTGAAAACTTTACCCCTACCCCGAATAGACCACAAAATTTTTGTCAAAAAAATATCTCCAGTGGTTCAGAAGCAGTTATGATCCCCAAAAATCGCGGTTTTCGACAATTCTGTACGTGAAAGATTGCTCAATCGGTATAACGATGTAAGTTACAACTTATACGGTCAAAGAAAGCGGCTACCTTCTACTTCAATATGATACCTTGATTGTTAAGATTGGTGCAGTATTTCTGGAGATATTACGTTTCCTAAAATTCTCGATTTTCTTGCTAAAAAAAACCAAAAGACGGCAGTGATTTAATAAACCTTCAATTTGATACCTTGATTGTTAAGATTGGTGTAGTGTCAAAAAATCCGCGATTTTCTTGCTAAAAAAACCCAAACGACGGCAGTGATTTGATGAACTTTGCCCAACATTTTTGCCGTCATTTTGTATTTTTAGAAAAAAATAGCGGGTTTTTTGTACGGGAAACGCAATATCTCGAGAAATAATGTACCAATCTTAACACTCAAGGTATCAAATTAAAGTAAAAAAATAGCCGCTTTCTTTGAGTGCATAATTTGTAACTTAAATTGTTAAACCCATTGAGCAATTTTTCACGTACAGAATCGTCGAAAAACGCCATTTTTGGGGATCATAACTCCTGAACCACTTGAGATATTTTGTTAAAAAAATTGTTGTGGGCTATTGGGGGCAGTGGTAAGGTTTTCACAACAAAGTATCAAAATCGAAGACAAAAAGTTTGACTCCGCACTGCACCTTTATGTGACACGTCATACGTCTTAAGTATGGTAGTATGTACTGATCAAGTTTGCGTGTTAAGTTCTAAATGCAACGTCATACATCTAAAATAATCAAAGTTTAAACCAGCTTTAAGCGTGCACCCACGGTTCACAACTGAGCCTTTTGTGGTTAGATTCAGCTTTTGGCTGGGAACTTTCACGTCGCACTCAAAAAAATGGTACTTGGTATATTCTTCAGCAATTTAGTTTCTATTGGTTTGTCCGGAAATTGAATCCATGTCTATTCTATATTCATTTTTTTAACGAGTTTATGTTGGTTTTCACAAGAAATTATATTACGAGTGTTTTATTATAATACTTTTAAAAATTAGTAATATTTACCTGTCGTTTGAGCTACATTTATCATTAAAAATCCTGAAAAAATAAGATAAATCATTGGTTCTACTGTGGTTACGCTCAATAACGATACCAAAAATGACATTATTCGGAAGTTTTATTTTTTCCTAAAAAAATAACAATAAAAAGTGTTAAAATACCTCACTAAAAGTAATTTTACTTTTACCAAAATCTGTTACTTTTACTAAAAGTAATAAAAGTCACAAATTTTGGATTACTTTTACTTTTACTCGACTTTTGAAACTGCAATTACTTTTACTTTTACTTTTACTCGGATTTTTCAACTGCAAATACTTTAATTAATTTAGGTAAAATTTAAGTAGTTTCAATTTGTTGTAAAGTGAATGGCAGAAGATATTTTTCAAGCCGCTAACACCCTAAAACCATTTATTTTGACTAAAAAAACTAACAAAATAATAATTATTATGATTATAGATAAAATTAGCAAAAAACCTGGAAACGGAGCTCTGAAGCTCCAAACACCGGCATTTTGTTCGGTTTTAAAATTACTTTTATTATACTTTTACTCTTACTTTTACTTAAAAAATAGGTCTTACTTTTACTCTTACTTTACTTAAATTAAAATTTTTCAAATTATTTTTACTTTTACTTAAAATAATCCAAAATCAATACTTTTTACAACACTAGCCCAAACGAATTTTTAATAGACTCCAAGTTCCCAAAATTTTTGACGACTCCAAGTTCCTTCCTTACGGCTCTAAAAACCTTCGTATCAGAGTCGGCAAGTTTTTTTAAAAAGATGAATTATACTAAAGTAGCAATTTCTCATATTCAAAACTGGCTTAAAATTATTAATTAATAGGGAGCAACTAGCAACAATATCATGTTATATTGTAAATTACCATTAGCTACTTAAGAGCACATAGACAACTTCCACCTGATGCACAATAATTTTTTAACGCCAAAATAGCTGAAAAATAAATAGCTTTTGCTGGTTTTCAGTTGTTGATATTTCCAATTTAATGCTAATTTTAAACGAAAATGTCATATTTGAAAAAAAAAAACCATCACTTTAAAATATAAACAACTACGTGATTAACTGTTAGCTATTTTGAATATAAACCTGAAAATAATTTTTGGGGGCGTTCTCGTGGTAAACATTTTGAAATAATAATAAGTTCATTACTTATACAAAACAAAATTAAAGCCGAAAATATGAGAAAAATTATATATCAACCATATGGCTAAATAATAATAGCAAATATATAATACTATATATTTATTTTATTTTTTTATAATAATAATAATAATAATAATAATAATAATAATAATAATAATAATAATAATAATAATAATAATAATAATAATAATAATAATAATAATAATAATAATAATAATAATAATAATAATAAGAATAACAATAATAATAATAATAATAATAATAATAATAATAATAATAATAATAATAATAATAATAATAATAATAATAATAATAATAATAATAATAATAATAATAATAATAATAATAATAATAATAATAATAATAATAATAATAATAATAATAATGATAATAATAATAATAATAATAATAATAATTATAATAATAATAATTATAATAATAATAATTATAATAATATAATAATAATAACAATAATAATAATAATAATAACAATAAGAAATATTTTTGGCTAGAGAAACATCATCAATTAATAATAATTAATAAATATTTTTGGCTCCAAGTCCCCAATTTACGGCTCCAAGTTCTCTATTTTTTGGCTCCAAGTTCGAGCTCCAAGTTCCCTAGGCTCCATCGACCCTAAATCAATAATAATAATAATAATAATAATAATAATAATAATAATAATAATAATAATAATAATAATAATAATAATAATAATAATAATAATAATAATAATAATAATAATAATAATAATAATAATAATAATAATAATAATAATAATAATAATAATAATAATAATAATAATAATAATAATAATAATAATAATAATAATAATAATAATAATAATAATAATAATAATAATAATAATAATTATAATAATAATAATAATAATGATAATAATAATAATAAAAATAATAATAATAATAATGATAATAATAATAATAATAATAATAATAATAATAATAATAATAATAATAATAATAATAATAATAATAATAATAATAATAATAATAATAATAATAATAATAAGAAATATTTTTGGCTAAGAAATATTATTAATTAATTATAATTAATAATATTTTTGGCTCCAAGTTCCCAATTTACGGCTCCAAGTTCCCCATTTACGGCTCCAAGTTCTCTATTTTTGGCTCCAAGTTCCAGCTCCAAGTTCCCTAGGCTCCATCGACCCTAAATCAATAATAATAATAATAATAATAATAATAATAATAATAATAATAATAATAATAATAATAATAATAATAATAATAATAATAATAATAATAATAATAATAATAATAATAATAATAATAATAATAATAATAATAATAATAATAATAATAATAATAATAAAAATTTTTTCTATATGTTTTCAGTTTTTTTTGCTTCTCAAATGCTAAATAAAATTTACTAAATACAAGAATAAAAATAAGAATAGCGTTTCAGTGTATGAAGGAGGATTGCATGGAGAATCACCAATGAAATTATTATTAAACAATGTTGGTCCGTTTTCTTTCTACATTTCAAATGCACTTTTTTGCCTAATACGCTGTTAAAAATGCAGTGCTCTAAACGGAACTATTTAATTCTATAGTAAAGAAAAAACCCGCCATATATTGTCTAAATATATATATTTTGGTTTTTATATATTGTCTAAATATATATATATTTTGGTTTTTACCCACTTACGTTAAGCATCCACTGCAACATGCCGAGGACTGTCAGAGTGGAAATTGCCAGACTGGAAGCAGAGAACGCGGACCTACACAAAAAGTTGGCAGATTTGGAAAAGAGGTTCGCCAGGATGGAGGAGGAACGAGCTCCTGATGTCAACACCGACTTGGTGGCCTCCATCTGTGAACGTGTTCTACAGCGTCTTCTCCCTATGATTGACAGTTATTTTAAGCGCATGGAGGTTCAAAGAGAACATGAGACGATGCTAGTCGTATCTGGCCTACCGGAGAGCGATTCCTATGAAGGGAAAAAAGAGAATGTGACCGAGTTATTAAAGACTCTGGATAGTGGCGATTCAGGAGAGGTCACTCCAATTGAGTTTTTTCATATCGGAAGAGCTGGTGACCGGCCCAGGCTCCTAAAAATAAGAGTTTTTAATCAATACATCAGAAATAGAGCTGTACGTTCAGGAGGACGACTAAGGGGGTTACTAAATTTGATAAAGTTTTTGTAAGGCCGTCACTGAATGAGGAACAGCGAGTCTGTCAAAAGAAATTGCTTGGAAAACTTCAGCTTGATGTTCTGATTTCAGGTGATGATTCTATCTATGGTATTGTTGATATCTGCTTTATTTGTGAAACATGGCTCACTGAAACAACCACAAACAACATGATAAACAAAAATAGGGAATTTAATGTTTATCGAAGGGATCAACAGCAGCGACGAGGAGGTGGAGTAGTCCTATTAATTAAAAATATTTTTAGAGTAGTTAAAGTTGAAATGGAGGAAAAGTACGATGCAATAGAACTAGTAGCGGTTGACATTATTCTACAAAAGTCATCTAAACTGAGATTCATTGGTATTTATAGAGAACCTAGTACCAAAAATATATAATACTATATAATATATTAAGGAAAAATATGACACTCAGTCTCAGAAGCGAAACTATTTGGTGCCATTTTTTGAGCACTGCCATTAAGTGTTATGCGCATAAAGTGGCAAAACAACTGTTCTTATCGAGGCATGTGTCGTTTAAATGGGCACTGCTAAAAATGTAGCAGTGTTTTTGCGCATATCCTGGCATGCTAACTCGAACGCACTGCATTTTAAAGTACACTGCACTTTTTTGGCAATCTTGTGCGCATATATGCGCATATACTGCACATCAAATAGCACAACCGCGGGAAACAAAAAAAAACCGACTAAAAAACCACTACTTAGTTTGCACACTGTACACAAAATACAAACTTTTAGTATAGACATACAAAAATAAAATCCAATGCAATACATAAATAGATTTTTTGTGCATTGTATTGGATTTTATTTTCGTATATGTATACTTAAAATTTGTATATTGTGTATAGTTTAAAAACTAAGTAGTGGTTTTTAAATAGGTTTATTTTTTTGTTTCCTGCGGTTGTGCCATTTTATGTGCAGCATATGCGCATACATGCGCACAAGATTGCCAAAAAAGTGCAGTGTACTTCAAAATGCAGTGCGTTCGAGTTAGCATGCTAGGATATGCGCAAAAACACTGCTACATTTTTAGCAGTGCCCATTTACCCGACACATGCCTCAATAAGAACAGTTGTTTTGCCATTTTATGCGCACAACACTTAATGGCAGTGCTAAAAAAATGGCACCAAATAGTTTCGCTTCTGAGACTGAGTGTCATATTTTTCCTTAATATATTATATAGTATTATATATTTTTGCTAGTACTAGCAAAAAAAGACAATCTAATATTTGAGCTAATCAGGAATTTAACAGAAAATTTTGTAGGAACCATTGTTTTAACTGAGATTTCAATCTGCCAGGGGTAGATTGGTTTTCAGATAAAATAACTTCAAACACGCAAAATGAAAATAATTGGTTGAGTTTTTTTATTGAGCTAGGTATGTATCAGCTTGTTTCACAACCAACTCGTGAAAAAAATTATCTGGATCTTTTGTTTACAAACGATAGAGAAATTTTCAATAATGTCACTGTTGCGCCCAGTTTTTCACAATCTGACCATGACACTATTTTATCCGAAATTAATCTTAAAATACTTGAAAGTCCTAAAAAAAGATTTAAAACTACATACCTGATTTTTTAAACGCAGATTATGATATGCTAAGTTTATACTTATCTACAATCAACTGGAAAATTTTTTTTGAGGAATGTGGCACTGTAGAAAATGCTTGGCAGAGATTCAAGGATATTTTGTTGTTAGGAATCAATAGACATGTCTCTGGAAAAAAATTATCTACAAACAACAAAAAATTGTACAATATCCAATACATATAAGAAAACTACAAAATCAAAAGAAAAAACTTTGGCATAAGCGTAATATTGATGAAAAATTAAGATCAGAGTACAAAAAAATTTGCAAATTATACAAAAATAAAGTTGGAGATTTTATCACTAATAAAGAAGCAAAAATTTTAAATTCAGGAGGTTTAAACAATTTTTAAAAATTTGTTAATAGTAAAATTAAAACAAAACAAACTATCCCACCAATTAAAAGAGGTGATGGGACATTTGTTACTGAAGATTTTGAAAAAGTTGAAGTTTTTGGGAATTGTTTTGCTTCTGTTTTTACTGATGATGATAATACCTTGCCAAATTTTAATCCACCAAATATTGGGAAGTTGGACAACATGGTATTTACTACAAAAAAAGGTATTTAAAGCCCTAAAAAGCTCCCAAACAAATTGTCTCGAACACCTGACTGTTTTCCAGCTTACTTTTTAAAACGCTTGGCTAAAGTTATTGCTGAACCTTGGCAATAATTTTTTAGATGTCTTTTGATTTTGGAGAATTACCACTTGATTGAAAAATAGCTTTATTAAATTTACTGTTTAAAAAAGGAAAAGCCTAAAAGAAAATTATCGTCAAATTTCACTTGCATCTTTTTCTTGTAAACTAATGGAAAAGCTTGTCAAAGAAGAACTTCTTGTCTTTTTTTCATATCATTTTGTCAAGGTTTCAACATGGTTTTAAGGCAAAAAGTTCTACAATAACACAGCTGCTGGAAAATTTTAATGAGTGGACGCAAGCACTAAAAGATAAACTTCTAATTGATGTCATTTACTTGGATTTTGCCAAGGCCTTTGACACCGTGTCACATCAAAAATTGTTATATAAGCTAGAAAAATATGGTGTTTCTGGTAAATTTTTAAAATGGATAACAGAATTTTTAGTTGGGCGGGAAATTAAAGTTGTAATTAATGACTCAGTATCCAAATCATTTCCTGTAAAAAGTTCAGTTCCTCAGGGTTCTGT
This sequence comes from Microlaimidae sp. YZB2_3, assembly GCA_030248175.1. Taxonomy (NCBI): domain Eukaryota; kingdom Metazoa; phylum Nematoda; class Chromadorea; order Desmodorida; family Microlaimidae; species Microlaimidae sp. YZB2_3. The sequence continues at coordinate 9,407 of JASAMX010015245.1, forward strand.
TTTGGGTCCATTTTTATTTTTAATATATATTAACGATATTGTTGATTGTGTTAAGTACTCACAAATTAGACTCTTTGCAGATGACATAAAGTTGTTTGCGAAATCTTCATCTAAAGATTACCACATTCAAACCTTAAGACTTCAAAAAGATTTAGATAGAACACACAGCTGGTCACAAGACTGGAAATTGCTATTATCAGATCATAAATGTGAAGTTCTTCATATTCGAAATCATAGCAAAGAGTTAATTTGTAAATATAAGTTTGGTAATAATGTACTTGCAACTACAGAATTGGTGCGTGACCTAGGTGTTTATATATCCCATGATATGAAATTCTCCAAACATTGTGAAATCACAGCAAAAAAAGCTTCAAGAGTGATATCACTAATTTTTAGAACATTCAATTCAAACTCTAAAATTAATCTTCTTAGAGCATATAAGTTCTATGTTAGACCAATTTTGGAGTATGCTAGTGCAGTTTGGAATACCTATTTACAAAAAGATATAAACATTTTGGAAAAAGTGCAACAAAATTTCACTAGACGGTTGTTTTATAGATGCAAGTTGTTACCTGTTGGTTATGAACAAAGACTGGATTACCTAGGTTTAGAAAGATTAAAGGACCGAAGAGACAAAATTGATTTATGTTAGTGCTTTAAAATTATACATTGCTTAAACAATTTGCAAGCCAATGATTTTTTTAAGTTTGACCTGCAGCCCACCAGTGGTCATCCCTTTCAATTGACCATCAAAAAAAGCCGAATCAATGAAAGGAAATTTTCTTTTGCTAATAGGGTGGTTACACCTTGGAACAACCTACTCCAATCTCAAGTAACTGTCGATTTTTTGGATGCATTCAAGAAAAGTTTTAAAACTGACTTAAATAAGAGCTCTTTTTGAGCCTTTAAAGTCATATCAGATAGCTATGTTCGTTGATATCTTGTTAGAATTGTATTTCATAATGGCGACAATTAAGTCGCAGAATTGATGTTGTTAATCAAAAAAATAGAAAATAGAAAAAGAGGGAAAAAAGAAAAGAAATAATGAAATGATGAAAACAGTAGAATTAAACTATGCATAGACTATGCTTAGTATAATATTAATTCTGTTATCTGATCATTAAATAGTGCCTTTAAAATACTGTCGCGCTCCAATATTTGTTTAATAGCGCGCCCCTATTTGTTAAGCCACCAATTTTGGTGTCACATACTAATTATAAATAAAAAGGTTTTTAATTTTTTAAAATTTTTATTTAGTTAAATAATAAGATATCATCTGCAATGAAACGACTTTATAAATTTGGATTACATTAAATTGTTTTTCAGCTGAAAAACCACCATTTTACACCAAAATTTTTGAGTATTACATGACTTATATTAATAAAATGACCTGACAAAGTTTAAAGATAATATAAAATAAGTTAATAAAATTGTTTATTATTTTCGCATTTCTTTTAATTTTTAAATATTTTTAATAATAAAATAAACTTTGTAACATAATAATAAAACAATCAGAAGTAAACACATAAAGCTTCGTCGGCACTTTTGTTTGCTTCTGTACACGCACAAAAAGATAAGATTTTGCCCAGATTCTAAGGTGTATTAAGATTAAAAATTACAAACTAAACAAATACTATAAGAGACACATTCATTGTAATTTTACTGGAATTTATGATCAGCTTGTTATGTTATTTTATCAGAAGTGTTTTTTAATTTGATTCATAAATTTAATTTTAAAATATGTTGGTTTATTTTTTGTTTAAAAAGTTTCATTTTCGTTTTATACATTAAAACTGTGAATATTACATTGCAAATAATTTAAACATGGATGTAAAAGTCTAAATTATAATCTTAGGATAATGGTTAAATATTGTTTCAAAAAAGTTAAATAAATAATTTACATTTTCTGTGATTTTTTTAGGGGCAAAGAACCTTAAAAAGGGGCTGTTAATATTACAATGTACAAAACAAATAATTTGACCAAATAGAAACAATCACTTTTTCATAAAATACCAATAATAAAGCACTTCTTCCTGCCAGACTTCGGTCCTTTAAATCTTTCATATTCTTCCGGCCAGTCAAAAGATGCGTGTTATATGTTTAAAAGAAACATTAAGAATATGGGTTCTAAATATTAATTTTAGAAATAATTTTATTTATTGTATTTTTAATATTCAATTTTTTTTGATTGTTTTTCTCCGTTTTTGTAATGTTTTGCTATATGTTAATTATTTTGGCGCCAACTGCACCAGAACTGTTCTTTATTGTTGTTGTTTTGTTTGATTAAATAAAGGTTGGTTGTATAGTGTGTTTAACCTACGCTTAAAACTCAAGTGTAACCAAAATTCGGGAACCAGTTTAAACGCGTTTGGAGGTCCACCTCAAAACTGTAATTTGTACTATATTTAGGCGTTCTGGCGAGCGGTGACAACTCAGAATTTTTTGAAAAGTTAAAAATACGTTTTTTTATGTTGGCGGTTTTGGCGTTTTTGACATGAAAATTACACGTCAGCCCACGGCTGGCTACTTGTTTCTCAAATACTCCTTGTTTGTTTGACTTTTGACCCGAATTTTGGCAAAGTTATTCTATTTAAAATTAAAACCTCATGAATAAACTCATGAATTAATATGCCTTTAATAAGTTTTAACATCTATTATGAGTTTTGTTTTCACGACACGAGCAACAATTGCAGTAGCCTTTTTACCGTTTTTTTACATTTGAAACCTTTTGTTTTTTTGGAACGGTGGTCTAGTGTGTTTTTCTACAGAACTTTTTACTACTGAAGTTCGGTCCTGAGTTAGGTAATTCAATTTTTTAAGTTTACGATTTAATTGTGTACCATTTTTTGTTTATATCTTTTTAAGTCGTATAATGAAGAAAATTTTAAATAAATATGTCAAAAAAAAGTGTTACTTAAAACCCCAGTATATATTTAAAGATTATATTCTTCACCGCTAAAGAATCTGACAATTTAAGCAATAGAAGCATAGTATGTAATAATAACATTTTTATGCAAAAATTTACGTTGTTTGGACCCTTGAAGCACCTGTCTAGTATGTTTTTGAAATATCATAATTAGCCGAAATAAAGCCAAGTTTTATTTTATATTGTTTCTTCAAAATAATTTTTGAGCTTTACGCAATAATTTTTTATAAATTTTTTTCTATATCATCTACTAACTATTTAAACTAACCTACTTTTAAATTAGCATGGAATGTTTTAAAATTATTAATACAAAATGCATTGTTTTTTGTTTGTTTCTCTTTTGAAGCAATTATAGTAAAAAAATGTAACGGCACTGTAAAAGCGAGAGAGCGGTCGCGACAGCCTCCCGCCGCGCAAAAAAATTATATAGAAAATTTAAATAAAACAATAACAGTAATACGCACGGTATTTTTTTCTTCTTTTATTTTCCCCATTTCAAGTATTTAGAAATGGATTTTAAATGAACCGTTGGCATTAATCCAACAACATTCAGTGTTTAAGTAATAACGCTTCCTAATGGCATTTTCAGTTTAATTGTTTTAGTCAGTTGTAATTTATTGCTAAGCCGCTATGTGTAGATTTTACTAACTTTTTCATAGAATGATGAATTTTGTTATAAAAGTCTCGTTCACATGACAATTCAAAATTCGTTTTAATTATTGTTTATTGATATTTTAATTTTCAATTTTTTGTGTTGAAATATTTTCTAACTATTCAAGAGATAAGGCTTTCAAAAACTGTACAGGATAAAATTTTTATACAAAATTGTCAGAATTAAAGACAACAGTTTGATTTTGTCCGACAGTTTTAAGCTTTGAAGGCACAACAAATTATTCTAAATTTTTATTTCATTTAAATTTAAATCAATATTTTGATTCTATCCTGATTATCCTGCAGTTCCCCAGTCCATACCACCTGATTTAGGTTTTTCTTGTACGCTTGGTTTTGCTGTTGCACTTTGATCAGTATTCGACTGTGTATTGGGTTTTGGACTTTGATCATTATTGCTTTCGCTTGAACAATTATCAATTTTGCTTAACATACTATTCAAAGTAGTTTCGGCATCTTGAAATTGGTTTTCTTTACGATTTTCCTAAAAAATATTACAAATTTTGCACAGTCTTTGCATCTATCTAAAATCCCGTCACTGCTACAATAAGAAAATCTACGTAATCGGCGGGACGGATTGGTTATACAATAATGATTGTTGTTTCCAAATGAACAAAAAAATCGATATTATAGCATAGCACGTGAGGGTGGGAAAAAAAGAGAAATGTCATTTGAAGGTTTTAATACCCCTAGAACGAACGCGCAGTATACTACTACTGTGATTTGCTATTTGCTAATCCCTATAAACTAAAAAACATAGGGTATCTGTTTTTTGACTGTCCTGTAGTTTTAGAATTTCACGTGCAACAATGAATTTTCTATTTACAAAACACGCATTCAAATCATGGGGAACAAACAATAATTATTTACAGAGAAGTTTTAAAGTTCTGGTTTTTTAACCAATTTTAAGTTCAAAAATTCTTGAAATTAATAAATCTATAGAGTATCAATTTTTGTTGTCACATTAGTGATTTGCGGTATTCTCCTTAGACTGGTTGCCCTGGGAGATTGTCATTTTGGAAGATTGTGTGGATTTAATCATTCAAAAACTATTATTTTAGCAATTCTAGCAAAAAAATGTATACTAAAAATTGTGTCTGGGGTGTAGGGTAACTGACTTAATTTCGGCCACCAATTTAGGG
>JASAMX010015246.1:0-33369 GCA_030248175.1 Microlaimidae sp. YZB2_3
AAATTTCAGTTCAAAGCACTTTTTTACAATTTTAAAAAGTGATAAGTATATAAAATTTTATTTAAAGGGCTAATGTAATCGCTTCAATAGGAGGATATTCATTATTTATATTTTAATATTTTATTAAAACTCTATTTTAATAAGATTCTTTATTTTAATCATGAGTCATTATTCTAAGAATTTGAATACTTTTTGAGCATTAAAAACCATTTTGTAGATTTTATTTACAAGATTAAGGTTTGACATAAGTCCATTCATGAGACGTATACAATAAATATTAGAGTTATTATAATATCATTGTTTATATCAAAAATATATAACCCAAGAGAAGTTTCGGCTATGTGTACAGTAAATTTTTTAACTAAATTTAAAAAAAAATGATGCACGTCTTACTTTTTGGCGCAAGCTACTTTCTGTGCACACACCAAAAATTTTCTCGCACAGCGATATTTTGTACACCAAATTCGTTTTTCCGACATGTTTACAAAATTGCCGCGTACAAAAAATTAGCAGGAATCGGTAATATTTCCTATTAAATTCGCTCATGTGTGAGTTTTTCTATGAAAGTATATCGTACAACTGGACATTTATTTGGATTATATTACATTCTTACTTTTATTTTTATGTGTTATTGAAACTGTTTCAAAATTTAGTGATGTTAATACATTTTTTTTCAATAAAAAAATTTAAGTTGATTTCTTGTTTTTATTTTAGCATTTTTAAATTTATTGCCGAAACTACACTGGTATTCATAAATTTCGGGTAGGGTCTATTTCCCAGTCCGAACTGGGTCCGCTTGTTTTGGTAGGAAAACCCTGCGGAGTCAGTCCACTTTTTTTAGCGAGTTTAATATTTTTATAGAGCCCAAACGACACCAAACTTAAATTTTTTAACAAGAAATTGGTACGAACTGTTTGTATTTAAGTTGGAAAAAGTTTTCGAACAAAATTTGCTTAAAAAATCAATTAATACGTGTCGAAAATTAACGATATTAAACACTGGACACAGTCTAAAAGGTGTAACAACCGGTCCAGAATTTTCTTGCCAAAAGTTACGGACCCAGTTCGTATAAACCCGGTCCAAAATTTTATGAATACCAGTAAAAGTGCTAGGTATTTAAATAGAAATTCCAGTAAAAATTATCTTTAAGCTTTTATTTTAAAAAAATTTGCTAATTTAGTTTAAGTTTTTTATAATTATATTTTTAATAAAAGTAAGCATATATAACCCAAAAATGGTGAAAACCTTATTTTTAAACAAAAAAGTTTGCTGAAAATTCGAATTTGTGCGACTTTAATACTGAAAACCCGCCATTTTCTTCTATTTCATAGGCGCATTGTTGTTTTTTTTAAATTAATTTTTAACGCAATTTTTAACACAGTAGTGTTTTGCAGTGGATATGAAACTTTTCTTCCATTTTTGCGTGAAAAAAAGAGTATTGACAGCAAAAAAATCTCTGCGTAAGAAATCAGTGGTGTATGCACAGAAGGTCGCGTGCGTTAGAAATGTTGCGTTGTTTCTTTCAGATTTTTATTCAAGAACTTAATGTATAATTGGAAATTTTCTAGGGCCATATGTTTTTGATAAATCTCCAGAAATTACAAAAAGTAGTGCCAAAATCACAAAAACAATTTCATTGCAAAAGTTCGCGTGTCATTGATTTTATGATTTTTGCTAAAAAATAAGTTAGCGAATTAAAACGACTAAAACTAACCACTTTAAACAAGCTAGAAAGGGAACATAGTCGCTTGTACTCGCAATAATTTAATTATTTTACCTTTTACAATTTAAAAAAGTATTTTTTTAATTTAAAAAAGTGGTAATAAAGCTCTAAAAATGTTCTAACAATTTAAAATAAAAAGGTGCGTTTTAACCCCTCCTGTATGTTTATAGACCGAAAAATCTTGAATAGAGGCATGTAATTAAAGTTCTAAAAAAAATTTTCTTCAAAATAATATTCTTGAAGACTAGCATTTTTTAGAATTAGAGTTACATTTCTACAATTATCAACATATTTTATTTATTGTAATATAAAGAAATTTCGCTATTTTCAAATAATTTTTTATATAGGTATCCAATTTTGATTTTGGTTCTTTTAACACGTTTTGGTTTTTTAATCAAAACATACTCCCCGTATAAAAATGCTTTAACTCCTGTTCTATATGTAGAGCATTCTTTAAAAGTTATAAAAATGGGTAGTGAGATTAAGTATAATATTGCTTTAAACTTGAATATATTTCTAATACTTACGTAAAGTGTATACTACTGTTGTAAAAAGTTATATTTACTTTTACTTGAACTAACGAATTTTTTATTACTTTTCCTTTTACTCGACTTTTAACCCTTTTGGATTTTTTTTCGTCCAAAAACCGCTACAAATCTGTAAAAGATATACTGCTTTAGTGCTGCAGTGTGTGAAACTCTGTGGCTCCCACGATCGTTGACTAAGATTTAACATTGAGCAGCAGTGGCGTGAACTTCTTTCTTCGGATTTGCAGCGGAATAAATACCCACGGGTTAAATTTCACTTACTTTTACTTTTACTCTTAATCAAATTTTTTCCTACAAATACTTAAATTAATTTAAGTAAAATTTAAATAATTTCAACAAAAAGATTTCCTATGGGCTTGTTGTAAAATGAGTCTCAGATTCACAGTAGAAAGTTTTTTAAGCCGCGAACACGCTAAACGCCATTTAATTAGACGAAAAAACTTATTAAAATGAAGATATAACAAAATATTTTGGAACGGAGCTCTGGAGCTCCAAAAATCGACGTTTTGCTCCGTTGCAAAATTACTTTTATTATAATTTTACTTTTACTTAAAAATAGGTTCTCCTTTTACTTTACTTAAATATAATTTCGACCATTACTTTTATTTTTACTTTACTTAAATTAAAATATCACAAATTACTTTTACTCTTACTTTAACTTAAATTAAATATTTTTAAAATTACTTTTTACTTTTTCTGAAATTAATCAAAAATTATTATTTTTTACAACCGTAGTGTATACTAATTATAATGATAATTTATGTTTAAAAGAATTGAAATATTCAAATATTTTTTTGTTCTGTTTGGAAAAACTTAGTGTATTAAAAAATATTTTTTCTCCTTACGCAAGTGCTTAAATTCTAAAATATGACTATTAATTACCTAAAACAAAAATCTTACAGTAAAAAATTAGAATTTTGAAAAAAAACGACCAAAATTGCAAATTCTTCTAAATTTTTAGCCTGCCCTGGCCCCGGCAAAATTTTCTACCCCGGCCCCGGCAAATTAAAATTTCTCTACCCCGGCCCCGGCATCAGCAATAATTCTGCCCCGGTCGATCACTACACACAGCCCCGTTGCGTTGCACGAAATGCGTAAAAACATCACACTTTACATAAAACAATAAGCTTTTCACGTTTATGCGGAATATTATGCATTAAACACAAAAAAGAAAGTTCCTCAATTTTAACTGCATTCTGTTTTGATTTCCATTCTTTGCTTGCATTTTGTATTTTCTCCACCCAAAACAAACGCTTGCTTGCAGTTAATGAATGATTTGCGGAACTAAAGGTTTCTTTTTTTAATTTGGCGACGGTTCTATCTAACTATTCGACTCAGGGTTCTTAATAAATTACTCACGCTTCCTCGATTTATCGGCCATAATACACTGAATAAATTTGATAAATTCCTCGATTTATCGGCCATAATACACTGAATAAATTTGATAAACAATCTGCGTTTAAAGAGCGGTAATAATATGAAAAAATTAACGTCACAGTTTTTTGAAAGTCAAAAAAGACAGTTTTTTTATTTTGTAAGAAAATTTTGTTTTGTTGTTAAATATCTGAGTAAATGGCTAATTTAATTTTTTGTAGCCATTACCTTTCAATCTATGTACTTTCAAAATCAATAAAATTTTTTATTTAAAATTTTTTGTTTGATAACGTTTTGGCAGTTTTTGTTTGTTTTTTTTGCACCAAAGCGTCTTATTCCATAATGGGAAAAAGAACATACACTGTTATTATTTTAGGCTTCAGCTGGAAAAAAAGTTAAAATTACAATAGCGAAACTCAAATTCGAATGCAGAAGATCATGCAATCATTATGTGGAAATAAAATATATACACGATTTGAGACACAATGGAGGCAGGTATGTTATGCGTCCGCATCTGACCCAGTTGTACATAACAGTCGGTGGTCAATCTTATTCACTATAGCCTTTTTCCTTTTTTTCCTTTTTGGGAAGTAAACGTTTGGAGTTTAAAAATCAATAAAATATACAGTAGGTGTGTTTTAGAAAATAAATGTGTATGTTTATGAATTTCGCGGAACAATATCTTGAACTCATAAATACCGTAAATCTTTGGATAAAAAGAAGGTTGAAAATCAAAAATACATAATTTAAGAAAAAAACATAACTACATAACATAACATACATAAATCATGTACAATTTAGGGTGCTAATAGAATTACACCCGAAGTAGAGCGCGCATTAATTAGAACTTAGCCTTTATTGGTACACTTCAAATTATTATCATAAATCTCACAAAATAAATAAATTGATTATGGTGTTGTTTTTTTGCATGAGAATGGGTGCTCAGTTAATTGAACATTCACTATGATCAAATAATTTTTTTACGCGAAATTTTCCCACCAAAAAATTAAAGAATTTATAAGTTTCCGCATTTTCCAGAGACTTCAATTTCGTTTACGAGAGATTTAAGGATTAAAGCGGCTCGACTCAAGGCGTTCCCCACTTCAATCTGGGCACTAAATCCACATATCTTTGATTATTGTTTTCCTTCTATTATATTTAATGTTTTTTATTACATAAAAAAATGTAGTTTTTAGATACTGTTGTGATGGAGATGGAAATCAATCTATCATAACCGTAACCAACATCGCGATGATTCTTTTTCGGGGAAAGGATGAGAACAGCTTTGAAATACAATACCGAGCTATATAAACGGAAAAAATATGCTGTTATAAGGGACTTTATTTCATGTTAAGGAGAATTCTTACAGTTCCAAGCTCCTTACTCGTTATTTCCTGCTCATTAATAGTTGTGACACATTCACCGTATGTGTCCCTTCCGTGAAAACTCAAAGTACAAGCGTTAATAAAAGGCGATTATCTTTCCCAATTTCTTGTTCGACCTATAGTGTAATGGATAGCACACCAGAGTCGACTTTGGAGGTAACGGGTTGAATTCCTGTATCGGCCAAATTTTTCAATAAATTTAGTTGTCTAAATTTTTCAGCGCCTAGTTATTTTCGCTTCTATACTGGGTCCTTACATATTTGGTGGTCGATACACACCTGCGGGTATGTATACCAGTGTACGCCCCGTTCTACGGTAGATAGACGGGCTTGTTGGGCCTGGTGGAGGTGTGCGGATTGTATTGAATCGAAGAGGCTAAGAGCAGCTATTCTTTTGGTAGGAAGGTGTGACCGAGTATGTGTCTCTTCCGTGAAAACTTAAAGTACAAGCGTTAATAAAAAGCGCTTATATTTCGCAATTTTTCGTTCGGCCTATAGTGTAATGGATAGCACGCCAGAGTCGACTATGAAGGTTACAGGTTTAATTCCTCTATCGGCCAAATTTTTTAAGAAATTTGACTGTCCATATTTTTCAGCGCCTGGTTATTTTCGCTTCTACTTTGGGTCGTCACATAGTGACAACGGTTATTGTTAATAAACGAATAAAATGCTGTGTATTATTACCGAGTGAAATTCATATCTTAAATTGTATTTTGGCGTTGTATGGATATAATAACAAATCCATTTCTAAGCGCTTTAATGCTTTCTTGTAAGTGTAGTTAGTTGTTTTAACGCTTAGGCCGATGCTGCCAAAAAACCTGATCCAAAAAAAAAATCGGCTTGCTCAAATTTTTTTATGATGCGTTGAAAGCGCGCGGTTTTCGCGATTTTTCACCAAATTAATATACACTGCAAAAAGATAGGTTTTATTTTGCTTCCTATTTGATTTTGATCATATTGTTATATATCAAATATCCGCCGTTTTTTATTCCTTACTTTTGACCTTAAATTTTTTTTGGGATTGACCCCCCGGGGAATAGGAGGGCCAAACACAAATGCCAAAAAATTTTTTAAAATTTTTTTTTCGAAACCATCAAAAATGTAAAATTTATCACATATGACGAATTTTGATATATTGTTTGTGTAAAAAAACTAATATTAAGCTTACAATTAGCTGTAAAAAATGACGAATTAAAAATTTAGAAGCATTCTAAGCCCGTATGCTGGCAGCAGCAAATTTTTAAATTTAAAAGTTTTGCAAGAATAAACTTTAAAAGATTAGTTTTAAATTTTTTAAATTTATTTTGATTTAAAATAATAGAAATTGGTCCAAATAACCCCATGAAACGCCATGTAAAATTTTGTCATTACGTCATAAATGATGATTTTTATTGTTCTTCCGCAATTAAAATCACGCAATTTTTTCGGCATTTGCGTTTTCCCCCCTAGCGCTCGGAAAGTCAACCCCCGAAAAAAAGATTTTAAGATCAAAAGGGAGGAAGAAACAGCGGACATTTGATATATAACAATATGATCAAAATCGTACACACGTCGAAAAGGAAGCAAAACAAAACCTATCTTTTTGGTAGTGTATTCATTTGTCGAAAAATCGCGAAAACCGCGCGCTTTCAACGCATCATAAAAAAATTTGAGAGAGCTGATTTCGCTCAAACTTTCAGAAAAAACTCAAAAAAGTATGTTTTAACAGCATACCGAGCGGCGTTTCGTATCTCATACTAATAAAAAAGTTTTGTTGTTTTTAGGACCAGGTTTTTTTGACCGCATCGGCCGCAATGATAACGTCATAGAAAAACATCTTGTTCTAAACTTTTTAAAAGATAGCCAAGTCTGAGTTGTGCTACGAAATATGTCCCGTACATATTCTACCTTGCGTTATGGAGAGATGACCTTTCAAAATTTCAATTTTGTCGCCAGTCCGCATCATTTTTGTATAGACTATCGTTCAGTTCTGAAAATTTAAATCAGGAAAACACAATACTAAGTTTAATAATAAATTGCAAATCGATTTAATTTCTGAATAACTATAAACTAAAGGGAAACCCAACGTGGCTACAGCAGTTGTTTGTTGGATTAAAAAATGCCCCCATTAATTAACCACTCAAATTACGAGAATTTGACGTCATTTTATTAAACAAATACTTCCTATTAAATCGAATCTAATTGGCTGATAAGATAAAGTAATGTCAGACTTTCGTGATTTGAGTGATTACTTAATGGGGGCATTTTTTTAATCCAACAAACAACTGTTGCAGCCACGTTCGGTTTACCTTTAGTAAATTTGGAAATTCTGTGTATTTATTATTTAATTATCACAATAAATATCTAATAATCTAAGGAATGATTACAACTTTTTAATTTTAACAAGTGGCGATTTTGTGACTGTCGAAGATTACTGTGAGAATGAATTTTTTAATTGCCAATTCCTACGACTATAGAACTACGATCGTTTTGTTGGCCAATTTATTCACAGAATAAAAAATCATTATTATCATTTACATTTTTTTATTTGTAAGCAACTGCACCTGATAGATACTGCGTTGACACCCGAACACTTCGGTCGGACGAGCCCACATCTTTTCTGACTAAATACAACAATATTTCGATTAACATTAAAAAAATTGATTAAAAAATTATTTAATAGGTTTTTTCTTTGGCAATTTTTAAATTTGACTATCTGCGATCATGAAGATGGTCCGGAATAGTGATGCTCCCGGAACTCTGCAATATTTATATTCTAATTTTATGAATAAATTCAAGAGTGATATTATTTTGTCAAATTTTTTTGTAAACTAAATTTTTTGCAAAACTTATTTAAATAATAAAAAAAAATCCTAAAAATTTAGCCACAGTAGTTTTAATTGTATTTTAAACTTAAGCTTAAAATCGCTTATTTAGGGGCCGGAGCTCCTTCCGCTTTAAACGGCCGGTGTCGCGGGATATCTTTTCCCCTCTTCTTTTTCCCTCCCGGAAGATTTATCCCGGTAAACAGCCGGGGAAAACTATCCCGCTAAAACAGCGGTTAATTCTTTCCCCCCTCGGTAAATTCTTCCCCCCCCCGGAAAGACTATCCCGGTTACAAACCGGGATATTCTTTCCCTCTCTCTTTTTTATATTGTTGTTCGATTGTTATGAATTTTAGCTTGGTTTTAAGGTTTTGCTTAGGCTGCTTAGTTCAATAATTTTATGAATTCATGAAAGCATCATGATAACAAAATAATCATTTTAATTTAATGACGTGTTTTTGAAGAATGCGCAGAATTAATATTATAAACTTTAAGGCAATTTTTGAAGGGGGGAAAGAATATACAGGTAAAAACTTCCCCCTGATTATAACGCTAAAATAGAAAATTACAAACAAAATTAAAATTGTGAGTAAACATGTTTTAATGGAATTTATTACACAAAAATTGGTATTTGAGCTAATAAAGGTACAGCTATTCAAATTATTTTTAAAAATTCTAAGTTTATATGATTTTAAAATTAAAAAGCATGGGGGAAAATCTATCCCGGTATATTCTTTTCCCCGGGGAAAGAATTTACCGAGGGGGAAAGAATATCCCGGGATAGTTTTTCCAGAGGGAAAAACTATCCCGGGATAGTTTTTCCGGGGGGAAAATTTTTAGGGGGGAAAGAATATCCCTTGACACCGGATTTCTGGGGCACGATATTGGTGGGTTAGGAACATCACTGGTCCGAACCTGGAGTGCAACCAAGTTTTTATTACCCAAATTTTCAGAGCTTGTTATGGACCTATCTAGCATTACAAAATTTTGGGGCCGCGGTTCCACCGCGAAATCAGAATTTGTTATAAAACCAATGATTTTTACTAAATTTCTTCGGAAACCGGAGATAAAACAACATATATTAAAACAATTTCGAATAATTTTGTCAACAACTTCTGACCATTATTTAAAGCTATTTTAAGCATTAATAAGGTTTTTCATATGCAAATTTATTTCGGCTAACCAGAAAAAAACATTTCGTAATGCTTTAATTTAATACAAAAAGTATATCAAAATTTTTCAAATAAATGTTTTATTATTTGCAGTATTTTAAAATTAAAAAATAATACAACAAAATGCATTTAATTTGATAGGAAGTTTGTTTCGTGGCAAACGGTGCTTGAAGAGTACCAAACGTTTAAAAAGTCATCGAAACTTGTGAACATATTTTTTCTTGAAAATTGCAAAAACCGCGCGCATTTAACACGTCACTGTGTATATCGTGGGGCACATCTATTAGGAGTACTGTGTTTCTTACATCCAAACAAACTGAAGCAGGAAAGGAGTTAATAAAACAAACACTAGTCTAGTAATATTTAGCTTACGCGTCCGATACGTCTTTATAGAAGTATGATAATAATCCCTTAACGTTACAGTGTCAAAAACGAAAAATATAAATTGAATTTATTTAGAAAAAGAATGAGATTGATAATTTTAGAACAAGTAATAGACGGACATTAGTTTGATCAAGTCTTGATAATACGTATAGGTGGGAAGCCCCTTTTGGATATTGGGATATACCTGATTGGAAAATTTGAAAGGGGGTGTCCCAAAATTTTTTTTGAGCATACGCAAAATACACTATTTTTAACGTTTTTATTATTAGGACCCCTGAATTTTATGGGGGAGAAGGTGAAGGAGTCCAGGCTGGGGTATCAAGGTATCGTTGCCTCTCCCCAGACATTTTCTTACATAGGAGACCCCCCGATTTTCAAGGCTAAGGTGGGGGTGTCGGTGTCCTCCACTCTAATTCTTTCATTTTTATCCGCAGAAGTGGTGCTCTACGTACTTGACACGGGATAGAGGAAATAATGTTCATGATAAGTTCTGAATTAGCTCAGTTTATCAAAAACCCGGTCGATCATCAAGTGAGCACCTAGCAGAAAGAGGTTGGTTGGGTTTATTCCTATAAAAATATAACTTAATTACTGCATATTCCCTATATTTTAACCCATCCACTGCAAATAAATAATTTTAGTGGTCTCTATATTAGTGACCAGGGGGGGGCTAGCGGCAGCCTCTTGGGTATGCCAGAAAAAAGTTAAGACATCGGTGGCGCGTGGCGGCCAAAGTTATATTTCAGTAGTATCGCCCTAAATAAAGGAGGCAACGCACGAAAGGTGAGAAAAGTTAGAGTGCGAATGAATTTAGTGTGGGTCCATTCTTTACCACCATACAAGTTTTGGGAGTCTTTTTACAAAAAAATAAGGACTCCGACTTCCTTAAAATTACTAAAGGGAGGTAAAAAACTTTTTTTTAATGCAACAACAACCTTTTACCACACAAACAAATAGGATTAATAACAAAGGTAATACAAAAACCACCTTCTATAATTTTTACGTTAGATATAACAAAATGAATCAAACAAATTACCAGAAAACTTTTGTTATACAGCCTTACATATAAACTGATAGTTTATTCTACACAGTGAAACTGAAACAATCAATACACATGAATATACTACAAACTCCGTTTTCCTCTGATACCCAATTTATTAGTTCTTTCTCGTTTTTTAATTAATAAATTATAAACAAAGATGAACAAAAAGGAGTTAAAAGCCACCCTGTGCGCAAGTGACCGCGTTTATTTATGAACATGTTTAAAAAATCAATACATACAACCATAGTTTCTTCGTTGATCCCTATCAAGGTAATCTTCCAAATTTGACAGAAGCTATTATGGCGTGAAAACTAATTTTTAAAATGTTTTTGGAGCACAAAAACTGAGTATTAACACGGTAGGTACGGTAAACGGTTTTTTACAAACCTATTTTTTTTAATTATTCAACTTAATTTTGTTAGTGACTAAGAATTGAAGCTTATTCTCGGAAATTATAAGCCTTTGTATAGAATAATTCTGAATAAGGGTTTTTTAGTGTATGAAGAGGGTAAAAGGTAATCGATTAACAAACCACCTGTGCACGGTCTGAAAATCCCCCCTGCTTTATTGGAGGATTTGCCTCCCTCCCACGGAAAAATGAAAAAGTACCCAAAAATTATGACACCATTTTTTACCTACTAAGACGCCATCATCGCAAAATTTTGTTCCTTTGTTCCGTTTTTTCCTTTTTTTTTTCTCTTTTTTCTTTCTCTCCTGCTTGCCCCCCTCCGTTTCAAAAAAGTTGCCCCCGTTTTGGAATTGCCCCCCTCAATAAGACCCCGGAGAGGCAGTGCAGAGATCTGGATAGTGGTAATAATACATGGTAATCAAGCAAGCGACCAGTATATAAATTTTACAGTTTTAAAAACTGCCGCTTCGTAGACTATTTTGCCATTGCTATTTGCTAGGCGCTTGTTTAATTTGTTGCTTTGGGTACTAATGTTTTAGATTAGTCTTTAAAATTTGACTATTTTCACAGGCAAAACATAAACATTAATAAAATCTAGACAAGTTTGAAGTTAGTACCTAAAAAAGTAATCTTAACTTTATTTATTTTAATTCGACATAAATGCCACAGTGCAGCGATTTTTGTTATGTATAGGTTTTCAAACTAAGAAAACTACGATTTAAAAAAATTTTAATTCTTAAGTTTTGTACCTATTTCTAGAATAAAAAAACACTTATCCAGAAGTAAGTGCTTCATTGAACAATCGAACCACACATTTTAAGAATATTGCACATTCTACTATTAAGTTTTTTATGACATAAAAATTCGGCGGTACCATTAAAAATTTCTTCTGGAAATACGTTGAATTCATAATTATTTTTGTGCTGCGAAGAAAAAACGGTGTTTGAGGTTGTTTCGCATTTGTTTTCTGAATTTTCATTTTCAGTTTTTCTTGCCATAAAACCCCGATAATCCAAATTTTTACCTACGGTTATATAAGAACTTTCGTTTTTTGCAAGATGCGGAAGATGATCATATTTCCAGTAAAACCTTTCCTTATTTACTCCATTCGCATTTACGTCCATGTCCAAAGAACAAGAGTCTTTCTGCTCTTGAGACGTTAACCAAGGGACCATCTCCATATCTCCCGCGTTTGAAACGTAGGTGTTCCTTCTGTTTGCAGGGGATTGTACAACTATACCTGTTCCGAGAAGTACAACAGCGGCGGTTTTCAAAGGCTTTATTGGCCAAAGAGGATTCTCCGAGTGATCCTTCCTCGGGACTCCAGGAATGTAATCCTCATCTTTCGCCAGATGTCCGAGAACGTTGTCCTCATTATCTGCCAGGAGTCCGGGGACATTTTTCTCATCCTCCAAAAGCAACAGAGGGACGTTTTCCACGGCGGGTCCGTCGGTCAGAAGCAGGGGTGCGAAGGCGGGTAAGATTCCGATCGGAGAGTGATTTTCGCGGGGGGAGGAGACCAACGCGGAGAGACTAGAAACGGGAGACGCCAGGTGGCTACAGAGAGAGCACAAGGCGAAAGCGCTAGCCGTGTACAGAATGGAAGCCAAGCCGATCGTCTAAAATTCCAAAAAATAGTTAAATCTATTGCAGACGTCAAAGCAAAAACAAAGAGAAATCACCTGTAGGAAAATTAGATGTGCGAGTGGCTTGTGCTCTTTTTTTTTGAAGGGATAATGAACTATGATAATGAATTAAAAAATTGGCCTCTCCTCTTGCAGGCGAGGCGATATCCCCCCTCCAGGCCTGTGCATCTTTTGGAAATGCCCCCGGAATATTAGTGGCTGTATGACTGTCCCGGTTTATTGCCACCCCCAAAAAAAAGAGGGGGGCAAGCAGGAGAGAAAAAAAAGAAAAAGAAGAAGAAAAAAAGAAGAAGGAAAAAGGAAAAAAAAGGGACAAAAAAGCGAAAAAAAGTAAAAATATGTCTAAAATGGCTTAAAATGCATTGAAATAGGTTAAAAACTGCAATAATTTGGCGATGACGGTGTCATAAGAAGTAAAAATGGCGTCATAATTTTCAGACCGTGCACAGGTCTAATCATCGCAAAATATTTGCAGTTTTTAATTTATTTTAATGCTTTTAAAGCCAGTTTAAACCTATTTTTACTTAAATTTCGCCTTTTTGTCCTTTTTTCTTTCTTTTTTTCCTCTTTTTTCCCCGCTTTCTACCCTCCGTTTCAAAAAAATTGCCCCCGTGCCCCCTATTTTAAAATCTCCTCCCCAATAAAACCTAGGGGAGGGGCGCAGTGCACAGTTCTGCCTCCTTCAAAAAAAAAGCTTCGCCGTGCTCTTTACTTTCTTCTATAGGATTTCACCTGCGCCAACCTATGGGGTGACATTCATCCCCCCACTCAGAAGTGGGGGAGGGGAGAAAAGGTTAACCCCCAATTTTGGAAAAATGAAGAAAAAAATGTCTTTAAAATGACTTCTAACTGCCTCCAAACTTAAGTTTTGAGGTCAAAATGAATGTTTTAAGCAATAAAAAGCTCAAAAATGCAATAAAAAGGGCTTTTGACCTAAAATTAGCGTTTTTTACCTATTTTTTCTTTAACATCGAAAAACGGTATGGATAAAATGCACTCCAGAAAAAAAAAACAATATGGGTATTTTGCGTTTCTCGGATTTTAACCTCCCCCCCTAATTCGGTGTTTATCCCCCCACTCCGGACCAACTTGCCCATGTATGGTCACGTGGGGTCCGATGTCCAAAGCAAAACAGTTTTAAACCATGATAACTTTAATAATTTTTTTTTATAGGGTAATACTACATTTTATTAAATAAAAAGCGATATTCTGGTGTAAAATGGGTGTAAAATGTGTTAAAAATTCCGGTTTTTGGAAGAAAATTTAGTATAAAAAAGGTACCTAAAATTTCCCCGAGCAGGGAGGGTGGGGGGGGGGGGGGTCAGATTTCAAATTATAGAGAGGGGTCAGAGGTAAAAAATTCGGAAATTCGGGTGGAGGGGGCCTTTAGATTTTCGTCTAGGGAGGGGGGCCCAAAATCTCGAGACTAGGGGGTGGACCCCACCCTGCCCCCTTTCTTACCTGTGGTCACATTATGAGGTTTATCTATGGGATTTTTCTTACACTAGTAGCAAGAGTATTAAACTCATACATGGGCACGGGGGGGTTAACCTAACCCCCCCACTCAGAAGTGGGGGGGTGGAAAGGTTAAACCCCCCCCCGTTAATTTTGAAAAAATGAAGAAAAAAATGTGTTCAAAATGACTTCTAACTGCCTCCAAACTTAAGTTTTGAGGTTAGACTGAATGTTTTAAACAGTAAAAAACTCAAAAATGCAATAAAAAGGGCTTTTTGACCAAAAATTAGCGTTTTTTACCTATTTTTTCTTTAAAATCGAAAAACGGTATGGATAAAATGCACTCCAGAAAAAAAAACGATGTGGGTATTTTGCGTTTCTCGGATTTTAACCACCCCCTACTTCGGACCAACTTGCCCATGTATGATTAAACTTTTGTGTGTTTTCTCTCACTGTTAAAAATGGAGCCAAAAACGTGTTCCACATAAACTCATAGGTTTGGAGAGATTTGGAAAGAAGTCGTATTTCTGTCGGTGTGAAGTTGGGGCGCTTTGCCCCTTCTCTTTTCGCCAATTCCATTTCCATCCATTTTAGTTGCTTGTAGAATTCTCGGCTCTGAACCATCAGTCGCCAGTCCTAAAATTAAGCCTATATTTTTATTAGATTGTAGGTACTGATTTTATACCACCAAAATCTCAATCTCAAGCTAAAATGTGAGATTATAAATAAACTAGGAATTAGATTTTAAATTAATTCTAAAAATGAAACAACGAGTGAACTATTAACCATTATTTTATCGTCGAAAAAGAAAAACGACATGGGTAAAATGCACTTCTTAAAATATTAAAACTAAAGAGCGTCAAAGTGTTCATAAGTACAATCTAAAAAAATATGTAGCCATTTTTACGAATTCAAAATAGATTTTTTATTTAAAATTGATCGATTTAACAAGAAACCAAAATAAGATTGTATGCAATACAGTCGCATATCAAATTTTGGTGGTAGTAGAGTAGGGTAGCCGCTAAAAAGGCAAAAGTACTTGTCTTACAAAGTCTTGTTTTACCATTTTTTAAAAACATTATTTAAGTTTAATAGACGCGCATTTTTAAAGGGTAGGTAATTTACCAAATAGGCACTTATTTTTGCAGCGGTTTCTTATTTTTTATAATTTAAAGAAAAAAAAACTATTTTATTATTATACTCACATATTTTGCACAAAAAAATCTTATAATTTACTCATAGATTTTTTTGGAAGAAAACGGGTCCAGAAGGAAATTTTGAAATTTTGACCCACCTATCCAAAAAAATACCCAACACGAACAGCAAAAAATTTGGCTTTAAGTTAAAATAACAAAATTACAAATAAAAATTTTCAGGACGCTACGCAACTTTTTGGTAAGACGTCTAAAATTTTAGGCTAGTCGTCACGAGGACGTCAAGGTTCTGATAAAAGAAAACCTCTGGATCTCCACTTTATAAAATAGGATAGGCTGGTGCTTTCACTGTTTGCAGACCCACAACCAGTTTCACGTTCTCCTGGCAAGGCAACAGCCAAATATAAAAAAGAACCAAACAAACCACACCCACAAACCGCTTAAATACTGCAGTAACCCTAATTTAAGTAAAATTAATTATAAAACTTTAATTTTTAATTTTTGAAAAATTTTAAAATTAAAAGTTTTATAATTAATTTTACTTAAATTAAGGTTACTACATTACCAATGCTTTAAGCATAGTGAGTTCCAAATCGTTCACGGCCTTCCGCGATCGTCTGGAGGATGCGGCCCACTCGTCGTTGTACACAAAGTCCGCAGCACCGTCATCCTGGAGAAACTTAGAAGCCAGCATCTATAAATAAATACCATAACACATACAATTTTAATGTGTTATCACCAAAAAACAAAATATGCAAATATTTTTAACTATGATCAAATAATAGTTTTTTCTACCAAAGGTGTGTTTTATATTGCGGAAAAGGATAAAAATTTCTGAACGGAAAAGAAGTTTAGGTTATCAAAAGCATTTCAGAAGGATCTCAGATTTTTTTGAGGGGGAAGGACAAAAAAGTCCTAAATTTCGTATCATTTGTGTCCCTTTCTCTAGTATAAGCCTTAATCCTCCCCCAAACTGTCTTAATCCCTTACGTTTTTTTTAATTTTGGGAGAGAAAATTTTTTTCTTAAATATTAATACAGAAACTTTCCTGATGCCTTCCAAAAGCATATTAACAGTCAAAAAACCAAATTTTCCACGCTTCGCGGGTAGTTTAAATTGACAATTTATTCCAGTTTTTCGATTTCAAATCGATTTTGCCGCTCAATAGTTCAGGCATACTTGTTAAATAAAACTACTATAAACACTATTAACCTTTTATTAACGTTTTAAACACATGTTTAAAAAAGATAGGGATAAAAAAACCTTAAATTTTGTTTTAATTATCATCTGGAATTAAAATTTCTACTGTATTTTAGCACCTTAAATTTAAAATTTTCTCTCCCGGGGGGCATTCTGCCCCCCGGACTCCCCTGACAAGGGGCTTTCCCCCTTGAAACCGCTGGGGGTTCTCCCCCCCGACCCCCCATTTTTGGGGGGCTGCCGTCCCCCAGACCCCTCTCAGGGTTAATATATACCCCCCAGACCGCACCCCCCGAAATGAAATCCTGGGCACGCCACTGCCCCCAATCAACACGTGGACAGTAGTTATGAGTTATAACTATAGGGTGGGGGAAGCCTTCTGGATTACCCCGAATTTTAAGAAGGGGAATCGAAAGTTAGATTTCTGGCGGGTAAACTCTTTCTTTTCCTTGGAATACTCTTCCATGTATTCTCCTCTCCTACGGTAAACGTTTAAAAAATTTAAGAGCTACACGGTAACCAATAAAATAAGGGCTGAGTACGCACCTATGATGCTGTTTTTCCGTCAGTCAAGTTGTTGTATTGTGAGCGCTTAAGTTTTTTTTTCAATAGTAAACTTTTGTTTACAAGCCAAAAAAACGTAAAGAGAGAAGAATAGCACTCTATCTATTCATCAGTGTAACTATGACGTTAGGCTCATAGACCAAAGTCTCGCCTAAAAATTTCATCATTTGGATAGAGAACATTGGTCGCAAATAATGTATGCACATATATAAAGCTTACATAAATTAAAATTCATGATTGATGCCATATCATGGGTAGACAGATGGATGAAATACCATCCTCCCCAAAAAATTCTGATTACTGCCGACCCCCCTCTCTAGAATTTGGGGGTCCCAGTGCTACAAACGCTAAATTGGGGGTATTTTGAGGCATACTTCAAAAAATTTTTGGAACACACGACACACGCCTAAATTTCGGGGTTTCAGTATACCACCCCAAATCCGGGAAGCTGCACACATAGATGTTTTTGGGGGGGGGGACCGAGGGGTGCACCCCCCCCCCCCCTAGAGCCAAAATTTTGGACCCCCCCTGGAAAAAATCCAGGGGCCCCCCCCTCCCCCCCCCCAAGCTCGAGAGCGGTCCGACCTACCCCCCCCCCTGGAAGGCTGGACCCCCCCCCCCCCCCCCCCCTCCCCGACCAATTTGGAAGTATATTTTTTTATTTACTATCAAAAACACAGGTTTTTAGTTAAAAACAGTGTTTAAATACACTTTTTAGGCCTAAATAGGCTGTTTTAATACATAAAATTCAATATTAGACCTAAAAACACTTAAATTATTGAGTTTAAAAAATTTTGCTGAAAAATTGGACCCCCCTGACCCCCCCCTAAATTTGAAATCTCGCACCCGGGGTCGACCCCCCCTAAAAGCCAGGGGGGTCCGGACCCCCCTGGACCCCCCCTAAAAAATTTTCGGCCTTCCACCCGGGGGTGGACCCCCCCCCCTAGCGGACCCGACCAAAAACATCTATGGCTGCACACCTATTACATGCATGCCTAAACCAGTGTCGTGCCCAAAATTTCATTTCGTAGGGGTGGGGGGAGAGCGGTCTGAGGGGGTGTAAATACCAGGGACGTAGCCAGGGGGGGGCGGGGGAAGGCGGCCGCCCCCCCCACCCCGAAACGGTCGGACAGGAGGAAAAATAAGGATAGTGGTTGGGCGGGGGGGGGGGGGGGCGGCCGCCCCCCCCCCCCCGAAATAGTCGCCAGATAGTAAAATTTGGAGGTTTTCATAGGCTAAAAATTCAAAATTTTCTAGGGCCTCGCTAATCGCTCGGCGCCAAACTTTAAAATAATTTTAGTACCCCAATGGACGCCAAAAACCAAAAATTTGTTCCGCTTCGCTTTGCTCAGCGGTCACTTTCTATAGTATACATACATATATATCTCGTTATTTATGTTGCCTGATGCTAATGTTATTTCAAAGTTAGTACAATAATTTTTATAAGTAATAAGTACTACACAGAAAGCAAAACAAACAATCATTCATATTGGTTGATTTATGTACCTCCCCCCCCTCCTAAACTTTCCTGCCGCCTATAGCATTGGCTAGGATTTTTTTCATATAGGTAGGTACCCTAGAAAACATGGAGCCGAGATGCTGCTCATGTGCTTTGGTTTACAATGTGGGTTTTGCCAAGGGGTCTGAAACTAACGTCTCTAAATTCCTTTTTTGTAAAATCCAGGCTCTGCCAATGTGTGCTTATGTAATTTTTAACTAAGAAAACATGTTTTTACCGCTAAAAACATTAGATAATAGGTTATTAGGCCAAAAACAGTGTATTATACAGCTTTATCTACGTTTATCCCTGCTTTTTTAACGTTTTCAAAAATTAAGATGGAACACTACAGTTAAAACCGCACAAACTTTGTACAGTCGCTATTCATTACAGCTGTAACCAATTTCTATAAACTACATACTGTATTAATCCTCATGTCCTGAACATCATTTTTGATATTTTGATGAAACATGAAAATTAAAAATAAGCTGTGGAAATGGTCCACAAAGGGGATTCCGACGAATCGCAGGTTTTTTTCGCAAAATGACATATAAAATTTTTTTGTGCGTGTCGATTTTAAATTTTTTTGTACGTATTTAGAAGACGAGTAGATAAAACTTTCCTGTTGCTTTCAGCAAAATCGTATAGAAATAACCCGAGAAAACCCGACATTTTGAAGAGTTTTTTTGAGAAAATTTTATTAACTTTGGAGCCTAATTTCTCAGTAGATCTCTATACGATTTTTAAATAAACAACGCCAATGTTTCTAACTCGTTGAGTTCTCCATTTTTATATATAGTTTGTTAAAATCGGTTCGTAAACAAATTTTCATAATTTTGCAATGGATGAATTTGATTTGACGTCGGGGAACTACATTTTGAAACGTTCGTTTAAAAGTACTTTTTAACAATGAATCCGAGACGGAGCAGTAGCCGAGTGGTTAGAGCGTAGCATTCAGCATATAGGAGGCCTAGGTTCGAATCCCCCTGGGAGTTATTTTTTAAAAATGTTTTTTTTTAATTTTAACTTTTTTAATTTTTTTAACTTTTTAATTAAAAAAAATGTATATTATTCAATACTGTATTCAACCCCGAATACGTGCTTTAAGGTGGTTTTAAAGTAAAACCGGGGTAGAGTCAGAGTGTCCCTCCTAGGGGAGGTCGCAACCCACCCTAGTGCCCCCTTGGGGGTCAAATCAAAAAACGAAGTTCGGATTCGTAATCAGGACCCCCAAAAACCCCCGAGTGGTTGTTTTTGAAAAAATCAAAGAAATTTTTGGAACTGTAGTGTTCTACCTTAAGCCCCCCCGCCCGAAATTTTTTTTGTACTACGATCCGCCGCCCCCCCCCCCCAAATGAAACTCTGGCTACGCCCCTGGTAAATAGTAACCCTGAAGGGGATCTGGGGGGCGAGAGCCCCCCAGCGGGGTCAAGGGGCAGCCCCCTGTCAGGGGGCTCCGGGGGGCAGAATGCCCCCCGTGGGAGAAAATTTTTAATTTAAGACGCTAAGATATACTAAAAATTTTAATTCCAGATGATGTTTATTTCAAAATTTCAGATTTTTTTATCCCTTTACAATTAAAACATGTATATAAAATGTTAATAAAAGGTTTAATAGTGTTTATAGTAAAAGTATAGTTTGGTCAACAATAAATCTTGCGGCGGGGGATTAGACCTTTAAAAGGTCTGGGTGGAGGGGAAGGCCACACGGGATCCGTCGGTAATCTATGTTTATAACATTTTGTTTACGATTAAGTATAGTAATTTTTTTATAATTGTTGTTAAATTTATAAAATACTTTATGCCTTTTTTACTTACCAAAGAAGCAAGATAAAGATCATCCGGATCGGAGTGTGTGAATTTTTGAGGGTCCGTACTTCGTAAACGCTCTAAGTATATCATTGCCACAACCAAAGAGTAAGGACTGATACAAGCTTCACTAAAATCACTGAATATATTATAAGATTTAAGTTAAAAACAATATTAAATTAAACTACATTATGAGCGCCAACGAAATATTTAGGTCTGGTGTTGGTTTATAATATAATAAGTTATACCAAAAATGAGTTTATAATAAGTTATTCCAAAAATAAGCAGACCTGCACACGGAGCGGCGATGAGTGGGATGAAACATCGCGTGAGCGGCGATGAGTGGGACATCGTGTGAGCTGCGATGAGTGGGACATCGAATGGGATGCGTGCTCTTCTATAGATGTTTTTTGGCGGGGACAGGGCACAGCACAGAGGGGTCCACCCATACATGGGCAGGAGAGGGGGTTAACCCCCCAATTTTGAGAAGGGGGATTTAACACCTCCCACTCAGAAGTGGGAGGGGGAGAAAAGGTTACCCCACCCCCTCCACAATTTGGGAAAAATGAAGAAAAAAAATGTCTTTAAAATGACTTCTAGCTGCCTCCAAACTGCCTCCCGTTTCTTAGGGGAACCTTACGTTTTTTGAATTTTGGGAGAAAAATTTTTTTCTTTATATATAAATTCAGAAACATTTCTGATGCGTTCCAAAAGCCTAAAAATATCCAAAAAACTAAAATTTTTCCCGCTTCGCGGGAAGTGTACTACATTAATCATTTTGTTAGTTTTTCTTAATTTCGATGGATTGTATCATTCAATACATAGCTAAGGCATGTGCCTTTGCCTCAGTTATTGAATGGCAATACTACATAGTTGTTAATACTCGATATGTAGGTTTGATAATGGCTGTTTTAAACCCCTTAACAACGGTTTTTACACTTGTGCGCATAGGTGGGCAGCCTCTCGGATTTTGGGGGGGGGGGGGGGTATAGGGGGGGGTCAAATTTTAGGGGGGGTGTCGAGGCAGAGCCCAAATTTTGAGGGGGGGGTGTACCCAATATTTCCGCGCTGCCTTAAAATTAGCTTAAAACGCGTAGAAAAGCGTAAAACAAGCTTATAAATGCTTTAAAACTGTGTAAAATTAAAATAAGACCTTATTGCAACTTATAAATTTTATTTTTTTAATTTTTTTTAATAATAATGTGCAGTGGCGCAGTCAGGATTTCATTTCAGGGGCGTCGGTCTGGGGGGAGGGAGAAAAAGTGTTGTCAAAGCGGCGCGAAGCGCCGCCGCCTGCGCCGCCGCCTGCGCCGCCGCCTGCGCCGCCGCCTGCGCCGCCGCCTGCGCCGCATAGCTGCGCCGGGGGGGGTTATCTGGGGGGTGTCCCCCCAGCCGCCGGAGGCCAAAATTCTTTCTAAAATATTTACTAAAAACGGCTTAAAAATCGTCTCCTGGTGATCGCGTGAACATACATTTTACTTTTGTTTTTTTACCTAATTTCTACATAATTTTCTGTGATCTTAAAAATTCAGTCAGGGCAGGGGGGTTCGGGAGGAACAATGCCCCCCGGAGGAGAAAATTTATAATTTGAGGCGCTAAAATACGCTAGAAATTTTAATTCCAAATGATACTAATTACAAAATTTAAGGTTTTTTATAGCTATACTATACATTTATAACATGTGTTTAAAACGTTAAAAAAGGATAATAGTATTTATAGTAGTTTTATTAAACATGTTTGCCTTAACTACTGAATGGGATAATCGATTTGCAATTGAAAAACTAAGATAAATTGCCAATTTAAACTGCCCGCGTAGCGGGGAAATTTAAACTGCCCGCGTAGCGGGGGAATTTAAAGGTAATAAAAGGTAATGAACGGGGAAATAAGGTAATAAACACTCCGCGCGAAGCGCGGAAAAATTTTTTAGTCCTTTTATAACACTTAAAAATTTTTCTTTGGGAGGCGAATTTGGGGGGGGGTGTCCCCGACTACCCCAAATTTAAGGGGGGGTGTCAGCAAAATCCGAAATTTCGGGGGGGGGGGTATAACCCCCCCCTGCCCACCTATGCTTGTGCGGTTGTACGCCTTTCCACCTCCCTCCATGGTGAAGCGTGGCAATTTGTATAGATTTTTTTTTAGTTTTCAAATATTGAGTTATAAAAATTTAATACAGATCTTAGTGCATTCTAAAATCAAAAAATAATCAATATAAAAATTTTTCCTGCTATGCGAGAAGGTCAGCTTTATATATATACAGTAAAATTAATATTATCAGTAATATTTTTTGTTATTACAGACCTGTGCACTGCCCCCCTCCGGGGTTAAAACGGGGGGGGGGCATTTCCAAAATGGGGGGCACAGGGGGGGCAACTTTTTTGAAACGGGGGGGGGGCAATTAAACGGTGGGGAGCAAGCAGGGGCAAAGAAAAAAAAGAGAAAAAAAGGGGCAAAAAGAAGAGAAAAAAGAAGGGAAAGGGAAAAAACGGACAAAAAAAGCGGAAATAAGGTAAAAATAGGTCTAAAATGGATTAAAATAAATTGAAATAAGGTAAAAAATGAAAAAAATTCGCGATGATGGCGTCATCATAGGTGGTCAAAAATGGCGTCATATTTGTAGGGTACTTGTTCCTTTTTTGGCGGGGGGGGGGGCCAATAAAACGGGGGGGGCAAATCCTCCAATAAAACGGGGGGGCATTTTCAGACCGTGCACAGGTCTGTTATTATAACTTACACCATCAGACCTGTGCACTGCCCCCCCCCGGGATCTAAACGGGGGGGGGCAATGCCAAAACGGGGAGGGGGTAACTTTTTTGAAACGCGGGGGTACAATAAAACGGGGGAGCAAGCAGGGGGGAAAGAAGAAAAAGATAAAAAAAAGAAGAAAGAAGGGAAAAGAGAAAAAAGGGACAAAAAAGCGAAAATAAGGTAAAAAAAGGTCTGAAATGGTTTAAAATACATTGAAATAGGCTAAAAACTGCAAAAAATAGCGATGATGACGTCATTATAGGTCAAAAATGGCGTCATAATTTTAGGGTACTTTTTCATTTTTTGGCGGGGGGGGCAATAAAACGGGCGGAGGCAAATTCTTCAATAAAACGGGGGCATTTCCAGACCGTGCACAGGTCTGCACCATACTCGCAAAATTTAAAGAATTTTATACGCAAATTTTAAAGACATCAGAAAATAGATAGTTGTGTTATATACAATTTCATCGCCTGATAATTTTGAAGATTAGACATAATTGTGCAGAAATTAGGTAAAAAACAAAAGTAAAATGTATGTTCACGCAAACACCAGGGGACGATTTTTACGCAATTTTTAGTGCATATTTAAAAAAATTTCGCCTCCGGCATAGATCCCGAGACCGACCCTTCGCGTCGGCTGGCGGCGTAGACGGCGGCGCTGCTTTTGGCTTTCCGCTTTTGGGCACTTTTTCTCTCCCCAGACTCCCCCCGAAATGAAATCCTGGAAACGCCACTGATCATGACATATATGCAAATTTTATTTAAAACAATTATAACTCGGCCAAATAAAATTTATATGACTTGAAATTTGGAACATAGATAGATACAACTGACGATGGATAATTGATTGATAATCAGAATTTTGTGATTTGACAAACTGTGCGGTCGATCATGATCATACGTGGGCAGCCTCTCGGATTTTGGGAGGGTATACGTATAAGAGGGGGGGTCAAATTTTAGGGGGGAGGTGTCTGGCAAGACCCAAATTGTGAGGGGGGTGTACCCAACATTTTCGCGCTGCCTTAAAATGGGCCTAAAACGCGTAGAAAAGCGTAAAACAAGCTTATAAATGCTTTAAAACTGTGTAAAATTAAAATAAGACCTTATTGCAACTTATAAATTTTATTTTTTAATTGTTTTAAAATAATAGTTTGTTTATATATTCTTATAATTAGATTAGAAATCATAGTTTTTCAATAATTACATAATAATAGAATAGTAATTTAATTATTTTATTGTCTTGATTATAAAGTCAAGTATCACAAACTTTTTAATCCATAATCTTATACATAGGTGAGCACGGTCGGGGAAGCTAGGGGGGGGTGGTTACCCCGGGTAAATCGAATTTTTAATTCTAGGAGGGGGGTCCGGACCCCCCCTAGCTTTTTAGGGCGGGTCGACCCGGGGTGCGAAATTTTGAAATCTAGAGGGGGGTCAGGTGGGGTCCGGTGTCCAAAACAAAACAGTTTTAAACCATAATAACTTTAATAATTGTTCTTTTTATAGGATAATACTAAATTTTATTGAATAAAAAGCAATATTCATGTATAAAAAGGGTGTAAAAGCATGAATATGTGATGAAAATTCACGTTTTTGGAAGAAAATTAAGTATAAAAAAGGTACCTAAAATTTTCCCGAGAGGGGAGGGATATAGGTGGGCAGGGGGGGGGTTGGGGGGGGTTATACCCCCCCCCCAAAATTTCGGATTTTGCTGACACCCCCCCCCCCCCTTAAATTTGGGGTACCCGGGGACACCCCCCCCCCCCCCAAATTCGCCTCCCAGAGAAAAATTTTTTAAGCGTTATAAAAGGGCTAAAAAAATTTTCCGCGCTTCGCGCGGAGTGTTTATTACCTTGTTTATGTCATATACTTCATTTTTTCTTTTATTATTCAAAAAACATTAATTAAACATTATTAACCTTTTATTACCTAACGTTTTAA
The DNA here is from genome assembly GCA_030248175.1 of Microlaimidae sp. YZB2_3. Classification (NCBI taxonomy): domain Eukaryota; kingdom Metazoa; phylum Nematoda; class Chromadorea; order Desmodorida; family Microlaimidae; species Microlaimidae sp. YZB2_3. The sequence goes on from JASAMX010015246.1 coordinate 24,851, forward strand.
ACACCTGTTTTAAATGTAAAGGGATAAAAAAACCTTAAATTTTGTAATAAACATCATCTGGAATTAAAATTTCTAGTGTATTTTAGCCCCTTAAATTAAAAATTTTCTCCCTCGGGGGGCATTCTGCCCCCCCCCGGACCCCCCTGACAAGGGGCTCTGCCCCTTGACCCCGCTGGGGGGCTCTCGCCCCCCAGACCCCCCATTACTGGGGGGCTGCCGCCCCCCATAACCCCCTTCAGAATTAGTATTTACCCCCCCAGACCGCTCCTCCCCCCAAATGAAATTCTGGGGGCACGCCAACGCCACTGTTCTGTTCGTTATTAATGTTGGACGAAGAGTCTTAACCATAGGGGTGAAACATTTTTAAAGCATTTATAAGCTTGTTTTACGTTTTTTACGCGTTTTAAGCTCATTTTAAGGCAGCGCGGAAATATTGGGTACACCCCATAGGTGGGCAGGGGGGGGTTGGGGGGGTTATACCCCCCCCAAATTTCGGATTTTGCTGACACCCTCCCTTGAATTTGGGGTAGTCGGGTGACCCCCCCCCCCAAATTCGCCTCCCAAAGAAAAATTTTTAAGTGTTATAAAAGGACTAAAAAATTTTTTTTATTACCTTATATTGCGGAGTGTTTATTACCTTATTTTCCCGTTTATTACCTTTAAATTCCCCCGCTACGCGGGCAGTTTAAATTTCCCTGCTACGCGGGCAGTTTAAATTGGCAATTTATCTTAGTTTTTCAATTTCAAATCGATTATCCCATTCAGTAGTTAAGGCATACATGTTTAATAAAACTACTATAAAACACTATTATTTTTTTTAGCATTTTAAACACATGTTATAAATGTATAGTATAGCTATAAAAAACCTTAAATTTCGTAATTACTATGATTTGGAATTAAAATTCCTAGTGTATTTTAGCGCCTCAAATTATAAATTTTCTCCTTTCGGGGGGCATTGTTCCCCCCGAACCCCCCTGACTGATATTTTAAGATCACAGAAAATTATGTAGAAATTAGGTAAAAAAACAAAAGTAAAAGGTATGTTCACGCGATCACCAGGAGACGATTTTTAAGCCGTTTTTAGTATATATTTTAAAAAATTTTCGCCTCCGGCGGCTGGGGGGACACCCCCCACACCCCCCAGCCGACGCTTCGCGTCGCTTTGACAACACTTTTTCTCCCCTCCCCCAGACTGACGCCCCCAAAATGAAATCCTGACTGCTCCACTGCACATTTTTGTTAAAAGAATTAAAAAAATAAATTTTATAAGTTGCAATAAGATCTTATTTTAATTTTACACAGTTTTAAAGCATTTATAAGCTTGTTTTACGTTTTTTTACGCGTTTTAAGCTCATTTTAAGGCAGCGCGGAAATATTGGGTACACCCCCCCCCTCAAAATTTGGGTCTTACTGGACACCCCCCCCCCCTAAAATTTGACCCCCCCCTATACCCCCCCAAAATCCGAGAGGCTGCCCACCTATGGTACACCCCCCTCAAAATTTGGGTCTTGCCAGACACCCCCTCCCCCCTAAAATTTGACCCCCCCCCCAAAATCCGAGAGGCGGCCCACCTATGGGAGGGGGGGTCAGATTTCAAAATCTAGAGAGGGTCAAATTTTAGGGGGGGGGTGTCCAAGACCCAAATTTTGAGGGTACCGAGTATTCCGCGCTGCCTTAAAATGAGCTTAAAACGCGTAAAAAAACGAGAAAACAAGCTTATAAATGCTTTAAAACTGTGTAAAATTAAAATAAGATCTTATTGCAACTTATAAAATTTATTTTTTTAATTCTTTTAACAAAAATGTGCAGTGGAGCAGTCAGGATTTCATTTTGGGGGCGTCAGTCTGGGGAGGGGGAAGAAAAAGTGTTGTCAAAGCGACGCGAAAGCGTCGGCTGGGGTGTGGGGGGGCGTCCCCCAGCCGCCGGAGGCGAAAATTTTTTAAAATATATACGAAAAAACGAAATAACTATGATGATCATCATAGTGTCAAAAATGGGGGGTGATCATAATTTTAGGGTACTTTTTCATTTTTTGGCGGGGGGGGGGTATAAGAAAACGGCGGAGCAAATTTTGAGAAATGGGCAGTTCCATAACTCGCTACAGGTCCGGGACTCATACTCGCAAAAAATTGAAGAATTTTATACGCAAATTTTAAAGACATCAGAAAATAGATAGTCGTGTTATATACAATTTCATCGCCTGATAATTTTGAAGTTAGACATAATTGTGTAGAAAAATGCGAGGTAAAAACAAAAGTAAAAATGTAAAGGATGTTCACGCAAACACCAGGGGACGGATTTTACGCACTTTTTAGTGCATATTTTTCTTCGGCCTTTTCGGCATAGATCCCGAGACCGACCTTTCGCGTCGTGGCGGCGAGACGGTGGGGGCGCTGCTTTCGCTTTCGGCTTTTGGCACTTTTTTCTCTCCCCAGACTCCCGAAATGAAATCCTGGCACCACTGATCATGAATACATATGCAAATTTTGATTAAAAAGTATTATAACTTGGCCAAAGTAAAATTTATATACTCTTAAATTTGTACATAGACAATAGATGAGTGATGGATAATTGATTGATATTTTTAGAATTTTGCTATTTGACAAACTGCTGCGGTCTATTTATTATCATAGGCACTTTTTGGATTTTGGGACACGTATAAGAGGGGGGGGTTAATTTTTAGGGGGGGCCAAATTGTGAGGGGGGTGTACCCGAATGCTTTTTCGCGCCGCCTCTAAAAATCGGCCTAAAACGCGTAGTACGTAAAACAAGCTCATAAATGCTTTAAAACTGTGTAAAATTAAATAAGACCTTATTGCAACTTATAAATTTTATTTTTTAATTTGTTTGAAAATAATAATTTGTTTATATATTCTCAGAATGAGATTAGAAATCATAGTTTTTCAAATAATTACATAGAAAGTATAATAGGAATTAATTATTCATTGTCTATAAAGTCAAGTATCACAAACTTTTTAATCCATAAATTATACATAGGTGAATACGGTCGGGAAGCTAGGGGGCGGTCACCCCGGGTAAATCGAATTTTTAATTCTAGTAGGGGGTCCGGACCCCCTAGCTTTTTTAGGGGCGGGTCGACCCGGGCGGCGAAATTTTGAAATTATAGGGGGTCAGTGGGTCCGGTGTTCCAAAACAAACAGTTTTAAACCATAATAACTTTAATAATTGTTCTTTTTATAGGATAATACTAAATATTTATCAATAAAAACAATATTCATGTATAAAAGGGTGTAAAAGCATGAATATGTGATGAAAATTCACGTTTTTGGAAGAAAAATTAAGTATAAAAAAGGTACCTAAAATTTTCCCGAGAGGGGAGGGGCAGAGGTGGGCAGGGGGGGGGGGCTCAGACCCCCAAATCGATTTCGTGACACCCCCCCCTTAAATTTGGGTTGGGGACACCCCCCCGCCCCCCCAAATTCGCTTCCCAGTAGTAAAAATTTTTAAGCGTTATAAAAAGGGCTAAAAAATTTTCTGCGCTTCGCGGAGTGTTTATTACCTTGTCTGTATGTTACATATACTTCATTTTTCTTTTACTATTCAAAACATTAATTAAACATTATCGAACCTTTTATTACCTAACGTCTCACACCTGTTTTAAATGTAAAGGGATAAAAAGTTAAATTTTGTAATCTAAACATCATTGAATTTAAAATCGGAGCGCACTTTTAGCCCGAATGCGAAAATTCCTCCTCGGGCATTTTGCCCCCCCCCCGCCCCGACAGGGGTCTGCCCCTCACCCGGCCGGGCTATCTCCGCCCCCAGACGCCCCTCATTATGGGGGGCTGCCGCCCCCCCAGACCCCCCTTAAGGATTAGTATTTCACCCCCCAGACCGCCCCTCCCCCAAATGAAATTCTGGGCACGCCAACGCGCACTGTTCTGTTCGTTATTAATGTTGGACAAACAGTCTTAACCATAGGGGTGAAACATTTAAAACAATTGACGAGTTGTTCTACGTTTTTTACGCGTTCAAGCTCATTTTAAGGCAGCGCGGAAATATTGGGATATCCTATAGGTGGGCAGGGGGGGGGCTTGGGGGGACGACCCACCCCCCCCCCAGTTCCATATTTTGTGAACAGGCCCCCCCCCCCCCTCTTAATTTGGAGACCGGACCCCCCCCAAATCGGCCTCCCAAAGAAAAATTTTTAAGTGTTATAAAAGGACTGAAAAATTTTGTGTTATTACCTTACTGCGGAGTGTTTATTACCTTATTTTTCGTTTATTACCTTTAAATTCCCCCGCTACGCGGGGACGTGACTGGGGAATTGCTTCTCAAATTGGCAATTTATCGTTTTTCAATTTCAAATCGATTACTCATTCAGTAGTTAAGGCATACATGTTTAATAAAACTACTATAAAACACTATTATTTTTTTTAGCATTTTAAACACATGTTATAAATGTATAGTATAGCTATAAAAAACCTTAAATTTCGTAATTATGATGATTTGGAATTAAAATTCCTAGTGTATTAGCGCCTCAAATTATAAATTTTCTTTCGGGCATCGTTCCCCCCGGAACCGACACGATATTTTAAGATCACAGAAAATTATGTAGAAATTAGGTAAAAAACAAAAGTAAAAAGGTATGTTCATGTGATTATCTTAGGGAGACGATTTTTAAGCCGTTTTTAGTGTATATTTAAAAACTTTTCGCCTCCGGCGGTGGGGGGGGGGGGGGGCCCCCACACCCCCCAGCGGACGTCGCGTCGCTTTGACAACACTTTTTCTCCCTCCCCCAGACGCGACCGCCGGAAACGGAAATTCTGACTGCACATTTTTTGTTAAAAGACGAAAAAATAAATTTTATAGTCTAAAAAGAGCTTATTTAAATTTTAGCAGTTTTAAAGCATTTATAAGTGTTTTGTTTTTTTACGCGTTAGCTCATTTTAAGGCAGCGCGGAGATTGGACACCCCTCCTCAAAATTTGGGTTTACTGGACACCCCCCCCTAAAATTCACCCCCTCTAGATTCTAATCCGACCCCCCCTCCCATAGGGGGCAGCCTCGGATTTTGGGGGGGTCAAATTTTAGGGGGGAGGGGGTGTCTGGCAAGACCCCAAATTTTGAGGGGGGTGTACCATAGGGGGCAGCGTCTCGTTTTTTGGGGGGGTATAGGGGGGGGTCAAATTTTAGGGGGGGGCGGGTGTCCAGTAAGACCCAAATTTTGAGGGGGGGGTACCCAATATTCCGCGCTGCCTTAAAATGACCTTAAAACGCTTAAAAAAAACGTAAAACAAGCTTATAAATGCTTTAAAACTGTGTAAAATTAAAATAAATCTTATTGCAACTTATAAAATTTATTTTTTTAATTCTTTTAACAAAAATGTGCAGTGGAGCAGTCAGGATTTCATTTTGGGGGCGTCAGTCTGGGGGAGGGGAGAAAAGTGAATTTCAAAGCGACGCGAAGCGGTACCGGCGGGCGGGATCACCTAGGCGAAAATTTTTTACAGATCTAAAACGGCAAAAACGCTGGGACCGAACATACATTTTCTGTGTTTTTTTACCTAATTTCTACATAATTTTGCGCTTGACAAAAAATTCAGTCAGGGGGGTTGGGGGGAAACAATGCCCCCCGAAAGGAGAAAATTTATAATTTGAGGCGCTAAAATACACTAGAAATTTTAATTCCAAATGATACTTATTACAAAATTTAAGGTTTTTTATATCTATACTATACAATTAAAACATGTGTTTACAACGTTAATAAAAGGATAATAGTGTTTATAGTAGTTTTATTAAACATTATGCCTTAACTACTGAACGGGATAATCGATTTGAAATTGAAAAACTAAGATACATTTTCAATTTAAACTACCCGCGTAGCGGCGAAATTTAAACTGCCCGCGTAGCGGGGGAATTTTTAAAAGGTAATAAACGGGAAGGAATAAGGAATAAACACTCCGCAGTAAAGTAGTAAAAACACAAAAATTTTTTAGTCCTTTTATAACACTTAAAAATTTTTCTTTGGGAGGCGAATTTGGGGGGGGGGGTCTCCCGACTACCCCAAATTCAAGGGGGGGGGGGGGGGGTGTCAGCAAAATCCGAAATTTGGGGGGGGGGGGGGGGGGGCCCCCCCCGGGGGGGGGGGGCCCCCCCCCCCTGCCCACGCTATTGGGTGTACCCAATATTTCGGCGCTGCCTTAAAATGAGCTTAAAACGCGTAAAAAACGTAAAACAAGTTTATAAATGCTTTAAAAATGTTTCACCCCTATGGTTAAGACTCTTCGTCCAACATTAATAAGGAACAGAACAGTGGCGTTGACGTGCCCAGGATTTCATTTGGGAGGGCGGTCTAGGGGGTAAATACTAACCCTGAAGTGGGGTCTGGGGGGTCGCAGCCCCCAAATAGGGGGGTCTGGTGGGCGAGAGCCCGCCAGCGGGGTCAAGGGGGGTCCGGGGGCAGAATGCCCCCCGAGGGAGAAAATTTTTTATTTAAGGAGCTAAAATACTATAGAAATTTTAATTCCAGATGATGTTTATTACAAAATTTAAGGTTTTTTTTATCCCTTTACATTTAAAACAGGTGTTTAAAACGTTAGGTAATAAAAGGTTAATAATGTTTAATTAATGTTTTTTGAATAATAAAAGAAAAAAATGAAGTATATGACATAAACAAGGTAATAAACACTCCGCGCGAAGCGCGGAAAATTTTTTTAGCCCTTTTATAACGCTTAAAAAATTTTTCTCTGGGAAGCGAATTTGGGGGGGGTGTCCCCGGGTACCCCAAATTTAAGGGGGGGGGGGTGTCAGCAAAATCCGAAATTTTGGGGGGTATAACCCCCCCCTGCCCACCTCTACCCCCCCCCCCCCCTTTCCTTTCCCCCCCCCCCTTTTTTTTTGTCCGCCCCCCCTCCCCTCTCGGGAAAATTTTAGGTACCTTTTTTATACTAAATTTTCTTCCAAAAACGTGAATTTTCATCACATATTCATGCTTTTACACCCTTTTTATACATGAATATTGCTTTTTATTCAATAAAATGTAGTATTATCCTATAAAAAGAACAATTATCAAAGTTATTATGGTTTAAAACTGTTTTGCTTTGGACACCGGACCCCACCTGACCCCTCTCTAGATTTCAAAGTTTCGCACCCCGGGTTGACCACCCTAAAAAGCTAGTGGTGGGGTCCGACCCCCCTGGAAACCCTTTCAAAAATTCAAAATTCGATTTACCCAAGGTAACCAACTGTCCCCAGCTTCCCAGACCATTCTCACCTATGTATAAGATTATGAATTAAAAAGTTTGTGATACTTGACATTATAATCAAGACAATAAAATAATTAAATTACTATTCTATTATTATGTAATTATTGAAAAACTATGATTTCTAATCTAATTATAAGAATATATAAACAAATTATTATTTTAAAACAATTAAAAAATAAAATTTATAAGTTGCAAGGTAAGGTCTTATTTTAATTTTACACAGTTTTAAAGCATTTATAAGCTTGTTTTACGCTTTTCTACGCGTTTTAGGCCCATTTTTAAGGCAGCGCGAAAATATTGGGAACACCCCCCCTCACAATTTGGGTCTTGCCGAGACACCTCCCCCTGAAAATTTGACCCCCTCTTATACGTATACCCCCCAAAATCCGAGAGGCTGCCCACCTATGATCATGATCGACCGCACAGTTTGTCAAATCACAAAATTCTGATTATCAATCAATTATCCATCGTCAGTTGTATCTATCTATGTTCCAAATTTCAAGTCATATAAATTTTATTTGGCCGAGTTATAATTGTTTTAAATAAAATTTGCATATATGTCATGATCAGTGGCGTTTCCAGGATTTCATTCTCGGGGGAGTCTGGGAGAGAAAAAGTGCCCAAAAGCGGAAAGCCAAAAAAAAGCAGCGCCGCCGTCTACGCCGCCAGCCGATGCGTAAAGGTTGGTTCTTGACTGATGCCGGAGGCGAAATTTTTTAAATATGCACTAAAAATTGCGTAAAAATCGTCCCCTGGTGTTTGCGTGAACATACATTTTACTTTTGTTTTTTACCTAGTTTCTAGATCATGTCTAATCTTCAAAATTATCAGGCGATTAAAATTGTATATAACACAACTATCTATTTTCTGATGTCTTTAAAATTTGCGTATAAAATTCTTTAAAATTTTGCGAGTATGCGTGCATAACCTGTCGCAACTGTCCGTATCTGTTACCATCACTCTGAAAGAATTGGCTGCTCTCTGTCCTGTTTCCTTGTCATCGCCCCCCCCGCCAAAAAAATGAAAAAAAGTACCCTAAAATCATGATCCCCCTCCATCTTTGCCGCTATAATGACGTCATCATTGTGATTTCGTTTTTTCGTATATATTTTAAAAAATTTTCGCCTCCGGCGGCTGGGGGACGCCCCCCCACACCCCAGCCGACGCTTCGCGTCGCTTTGACAACCCTTTTTCTCCCCGGCCCCAGCCGGGGGCCCCCAAAAGGAACACCTGACGGCTGCACTGCACATTTTTGTGTAAAGGATTAAAAAAATAAATTTTATAAGTTGCA
>JASAMX010015249.1:0-22186 GCA_030248175.1 Microlaimidae sp. YZB2_3
AATTAAAATTTTTAAAGTTTGGAGCCCCACAACATCAAACACACAAATCAGCAAACTTCAAACAATACAAAACACTGCTCTCGGGATCGCAACAGGGCACACTACAGACACACACAAACATCATACACACTAAGGCAAAGTCCTCCCACTAGCAACACGCATTCAGCTCCACGCAAAACAAGCAAAACTGGCAACCATGTGTACAAACAATCCACTTAACTACTTAACACAATAACCTGCACCCAACATGTTCAAAAAGCAAACAATCTTCCACAACAACAATTAGGGTAACTGACTTAATTTCAGCCACGCCTTAATTTCGGCCACCAATTTAGGGTGTTAGAAAATTGGCTTATTTTTAAAACACAAAAGAACTGGCACAAAAGTAACCGGATTAATGTTGAATAAAGTGTTTTTGCAAAAGTTTTTTATTTTTGTTATTCTACATTATCAACATTTTTTGTTAACATTATCAACATCAACAAAAAGTGAATTTTTTGTGATTTTCCTAATTTTTGCTTTGTGTTTAAACTGCATCAAATTTAGAACGAAGCAATATATAACCTTAAATTATCTTCTATTTAAGGCTCAAAGTTGTTAATTTTGATGTTTTGATATTTTCTTCAAAATCCTTTTGCAATGCGTTTAACTAACTGCGCATTTTAAGATTCCGTTAATTTCGGCCACCTGAAAATTTAGGTGAAAGAACCTGCCGTTTTTTGCTGTTTTTAAATATCATTGTACTACCGTATTTATAAAAAAAATTTTTTGCTCGTTTGACTTTGTTTTGACGTTTTTTAAGCCAAAAATAAAAATTGAACAAAAAATACAATATATTGAAATATGTTTTTTAAGGTTTTGACATAATTATTTAAAGTCTTGCTAATAACTATTAAAGTTCGCAAACGGGAAAAATTAAGTTATATGTACCGAGAACAATACCTAAGGGTAAATTTGCAATCTTTAGAAATTTTTATTGTTTGTTTAAGCAATAGTTATGGCCAGTTTTTTGTAGGTGGCCGAAATAAATGGCACGCGCCTTAACTTCGGCCACTTTAAAAAAAAAGTTTAAACCTTCAATGATTTTTAAGTGTAACAGAAATATTCAAATTTTGCACTGGAATAACAAATATAGCTATTGATTGATTTTTAGGCAAAATTTTGGCTTGATTGAAAAAGCCAGAAAAAACTTATTCAAAAAAATAAAAAAAGGTGGCCGAAATTAAGTCAGTTACCCTACACAACAAACATACAACAGACACAGGCAACAAAAGATACAAAGCAATAAAACAACAAATCCATACAAACACAGTCAAAAACCACATTAATAGCTTTCCATAATCCCCAAACTGCAAACAAAAGCACCGGCAATGAACAACGAGGAAGAAAATCTTCCTCGCGGGGTCAAGAGAACCCTCACCCAATCGTCCAACTCAGGGCGGGTAAATCTCCTTTCACCTACGGAGTAGGCTACGAAGTATTTAAAAAAAACTGCCTTTTTTAAATAAACATTTTTTGCATGTTTCACTTAAAGTAAGAATTTTGATCGTGTATGCCGAAATGTGAATTCTAGGCAAGCCTAAGCAGAAAGTTTAAATTCAAATTATTAACCGTTTAAAATATTAAGCAACATATGAAAAAAGTTAGAACTTGAAGCAAATTTTGGCGGCGACAGAATAAAGAAAAAATAAATTGCATATCTTCGGAAAAATCACTTTCTCATTAAAGACAAAAAACTTTTTTTCCAAAGCCTAAGCAAAACCTAAAAATCAACCTAAACAATCAAAAAAAAACTTTAAACCTGTTTTACTGTCGAATCAACTGCTGAATATGAAGGTTTTTTTGTTTGTTGTATAAATATCTCTATGTGAATTATAAAAAAACTCCTTCAGTACATTTCCCGGTTACCGCCAGCTTATGCATCAAAGTCGAATCTCTTAGATTAATAAATTTTCTGGTTGTTGAGAAAATACGGAAACCACAGATTAATAGACAAACACACAACAACAACAACAACACATTACTTTCATTTATATAGATTATAGACAATTTGCATTGGAATTGTTTTTAAGCCTAAAGTATATTGTTGTCACTACGGCAAAATAAACCACAGTCGTTATAAAATATTCGTGAATGTGACACACTGTGGTTAAAAAGGTGTAGTTTGAAATTAGAAATAAGTCACAGTCATATATTTTTTATACAAATTGGGCTCATTCTGTAGTAACGACAATAAAGGAAATGAACCGCCGGTGTCGGATAATATTTTCGCCCCCCCCCATGATAAAATCGCCGGCCGGCGAATTCTTCATGGGTGAGGGCCATTATATTTTCGCCCCCCGGAGAATTCCTCATAGATACTTGCCATGATATTTTCGCCCCCCCACCATTATATTTTCGCCCCCCTCTAATATTCATAGGGGGCGCATCCTTCATGGCTTATCGTCTATGAAGAATTCGCCCCCATTTCCTATCAAATGCATTGAACAACATAAAAATTTACATATTATAATTTTAAAACAATTTAGTTTGTCCACATCCGTTAATTATAGCTTGTATTCTGTTGTGTTACGTGACGAACAAAAACAATAAGTTACGTGACGAACAAGTGTAACAAGTTTTTATCGAATTTTTTAAGTTTTACAAGTGCATTGCAAAATCTTACGAAATACAAAAATTTAAGTTGCTCTAAAACTAGTCTTAAAAAAACAAAAATAACTAGACATAAATATCTATATTTTGAACTTTTTAAATGTATTCATTTGTTCTGGATTATTCTCTTAAATCGTGCTCCGCAAATTCAGTTATTAAAAGAGTGTAGTTTCTTCCGCCTTTTAAATAAGTATTTTAAAATTTATTGAACCTTGAACTGTGTTTTAGTAATTTTTATGACTAATTGAATGGTTTTTCACTAAGCCTAAGCCTAAGCCGAAAATAAAAATCCCTAAAACCTATACCTAAGCCTAAGCGAAGCCTAAAAAAACATCAAAAATTTTTCCGACGGCTCCAAGCTTCCTACTTTTGGCTCTAAAGACCCCGTACCTCTCAGAGCTCGAAAAAAATCACTATATTAAGTCACATATTTTTCTCCTATTTTTATGTTATAAATTTTTGTTAAAACTAAAGTAAAGCTAAATTAAATCTGATTGACGATTCAACACACGCGACTGAGTGGCCAAACAAAATTTATTAAAAAAAACACGGAATAAAATGTAATGTTTTCAAAAATAAAATAATAGTCTTATTCATTCTGTAATATTTTTACGCTTTATAATAAAACTATAATCCAGTGCGTCTTTGATAATTTTCATTCTAAAGATTTCTAAATTGTTTTGCGAAAAAAATGGTGTAGAAATTTTTGAATTGAATATTGGTTTACGCATGAAAAGTAAATTATTTTGTAAAAAAATATATAAAAAATGAATTTAAATACAAAAAAGATTTTTCTTACAAAAAAACACCATAAAACTAAGAAAAGCTCACTATTAAAATGAAAATCACAGGGTGGCTAAAATATAATGAGGAAAACGAAAATATCATGGCTCAGTTTATGAGGAAATCGCCGGGAGGCGAAAATATAATGGTTCAAATCTATGATAGAATCGCCAGGGGCAAAAATATCATGACGTTGCGCTATGAGGAAATCGCTGGCCGTCGATAAATAGAGCGGCGAAAATATCATGCGACACCCGGCAGATCGAAGGGGCGGTTCCTTGTAGTATCTCCGATACTTTGTTTATTAAACAATTTCAGTGCAAGATCGTTTGTCTGTCAAACAAACAGCGTGTTTACTACGTGCTATCTTAGCACGTTATTACTTATTAGAAACTTCTGCTAACGTTTTTTTTTCTAAAAATTTTATGAAATTTTTTGTTTCGATGGGATAAATTGATATTTTAAAATAGAAGATTATAAAAAAATTTACATAGTACATAAAATCGTTACTTGGACAGACCAAAACTTTGTCGCCACATCAACAAATTATACTGTCGTGATTTATAGAACCGTTAAAGTCTATTCATACTTATGACAAAACGTCCTTTGGACAAAGTCCAAAGGACAAACCAAAACGTCTTTTGGACAAGCCAAAACGTCCTTTGGACTTTGTCCTTTGGACGAAGTATGAACGCTACTCAGAATTTGTCCTTTGGACAAAGTCCAAAGGACAAAATCCAAAGGGAAAAGTCCAAAGGACAAGAAGTATGAATACGTTGTTCTTTGGACTTTGTCCTTTGGACTTTGTCCGTCCAAAGGACTTTTGTCCTTTGGACTTTGTCCAAAGGACGTTTTGTCATAAGTATGAATAGACCTTTATGTATGACAATAGGTTGAAATTTATAAAACTATAAAAAAATAATGCCAGACGTAATATTATAAATTTTTCAGAATGTTATAAAACTATTCATGCCAAAATCAATATTGACCTCAATGACTTTTTTCTTATTTTTATCGAATCTGTACTAAAGGTAAACCTAACGTGACTAGAACAATTCTTCGTTGGATAAAAAAATGCCACCATTAAGTAACCACTCAAATCACGAGAATCTGACGTCACTTTATCAAACAAATACTCGGTATTAAATCGACTCTAATTGGCTGATAAAGTGATGTCAGATTCTCGTGATTTGAATGGTTACTTAATGGGGCACATTTTTTTATCCAACAAACAACTGTTGCAGCCACGTTGGGTTTACTTTTAAAGCACTAGAAGTCATTTATAGTCTTACTAAAAATGCAAAAATAAAGAATATATCCGCAAGTCCTTGTATTTTACCAACGAGATTGTTTCCAAATGGAACGCTCTTTCTGGCAAACAAAATTTTACTAATTCATTAACAAAATTTCTAAAAGCAGTTTTTTAAACGGTTTATAGTACTGCTTATCAATTTAAGCCTTAGGTTCACTTTCCTTAGTAAATCATTTTTTTATGTTTGTTTTGTTTTACGAAAGCGATCAGTTCACGAAATTTATTTATTAAAATTATGCGTGTTATTAATATTTTCATCGTTTCAATATTAATATTAATATTAAACAACTGTTGCAGCCACGTTGGGTTTACTTTTAAAGCACTAGAAGTCATTTATAGTTTTACTAAAAATGAAAAAATATAGAATATATCCGCAAGTCCGCAAAAGATACGGAAAGCTGCCAGTTGCTAGCCCACTTTGTAAATTTTTTTAGGGATGAAACAAGATCTTGGTTATTACCATCTTTTCGTGCCTGGTAAAATTTACCATCGTCGGCAAACATTTTTATCTTACAGGAACCAACAGTACAATTAACAATATCGTTTATGTATATCAGAAACAGGAGTGGCCCAAGGACCGAGCCCTGAGGCACTCCTGATTTTACCTTTTGTGGTTCAGATAAATGGTCTCCGACAATGACTGATTGCGTTCTGTTAGTCAAAAAACTTTTTATCCAATTAAATAGTTCATAACGAAAACCATATGATTTTAGTTTGATCATCAATTTAGAATGACATACTGAATCAAATGCTTTTTTAAAATCAATGAACATAGCATCAGTACGCAATTTTTCATTTGCCGCCAAAGTCCATTCATTTAATGCTTTAAGCAACTGTGTACAAGTTGAACGTCTAGAGAAAAAACCGAACTGTTCATCAGTAATAAGCTTATTTTTGAAAAGGTATTCTAGCATTTCATTGGCTATAATTTTTTCTTAAACTTTAGACATTATACATGTTAAACTAATTCCCCTATAGTTTTCATGATCTGAAGCCATACTTTTTTTTAAAAATTGGGCTTATTATTGCTGTTAGCCAAATATTTGGTAAGACCCCAACTTGCATACTCATTTCATACAAAATCTGCATAGGATAAGCAATTTCAGAATCAATCATTTTAAGGAAAAAGGCCGGAAAGCCGTTTGTTTGGTGATCGTGACAATTTGTTTGGTAGTTTTTGTATCGCTTTTATTATTTTATCATGCGAAAATTTTACTGTATGAAGACCAATATTATTTGGCACTTTTTGGGGAAAAATTGGGTTTTTGTTATTATCGTCAGTAAACACATTTGCAAAAAACTCGCTAAAAATTTCGGATTTTTCTTTATCATCGAAAGCATATTGGCCGTTTTCCTTTTTAATCGGACGAATACAAGGTTTATTTTTTGTTTTAGAATTTGCATAATTGAAAAACGCATTAACATTGTTTGACTCGATAATACTTATTTCTTTATTTTCAAAATATTTTTGACAGCATAATTATATTTTTGACAACAGGACTTATATTTTTCTTTAAATTGTGGATTTCTTTTTTTTTGACGGTGAATTTTGAGTTTTTCATTGGCTAATTTTTGGATAAATTTCGGAAAACGACATTTCGAAGGCCGTTTTACAGTTTTTGGTACAAAAGTGTCAATACAATAGTTTAGCTCTTCCGAAACCTTTATAAAAATTTTTTCAACATCGGGAGTCCCATCAAATTTTTTACAATCAGACGCTAATTTTAGCCAGTTGGTTTTAGCTAAATATTTCTTAATTTTGTTTACATTTGCTTTCTTAAAATTCGGAATGACTTTGTTTGTTATTTTGTTGTTTTTAGAAATATTCAAATTAAAATCGATTGCGTCGTGATCACAATTTTCAGTTAAAGGGTCAGTAAGATTTATCGACCTGACTAAATTTGGTGAATTACATAAAACAAGATCTAAACAATTTTCTTTTTGTGTAGGTTCTTTTACAAACTGGGTTAAATTATTTTTAGGACATGCATTTACAAACTTGATACTGCCCTGGTTTCCTTTGCTAACTGGAAGTGACCAGTCAATTTTAATAAAGTTAAAGTCATTACAAATAATTTTTGGTTTTTCGGAGTTTGAAACAAAATCAAAAAGGCTACACAGAGTTTTGGTGATTTTCATATAGTTAGTATTGCACGGAAGAAAATAAACGGCTAGCACTTGGTAACAAGTTTGCTTATTTGCATGAATATCTAAACAAATGTATTCAATTTTATTATATTCTGTCGGTAAAAGAATTCGTATAGAATTTACTATATGCGATTTAACAAATATAGCAATTCCTCCTCCATAACTATTTCGGTCAAATCTGTGCAGTGCATATTTTTCATTTTGTATAAAAATAGAATCTGGTATTTCGGTTGATAAATGAGACTCGGTGAAAATAAGCACATCGTATATTTGGCTTTTAAGAAGTAATTGTAAGTTATCAATTTTATTTGCCAAAGACCTTACATTTAGCAATTTACATGTAAAGCTTTCTTTTTTGTCATTTGTCCTCAAAAGATAAAAGTGTGCTTGCATCACTTAGTTTTTT
This sequence comes from Microlaimidae sp. YZB2_3, assembly GCA_030248175.1. NCBI lineage: Eukaryota > Metazoa > Nematoda > Chromadorea > Desmodorida > Microlaimidae > Microlaimidae sp. YZB2_3. The sequence continues at coordinate 7,302 of JASAMX010015249.1, forward strand.
TTAGTATATTTCGGAGGATTTGCGACAGACTTACGAAATTTATCATTGAACTCCTGAATTTTGCATACTTTTGGCAAATAAACCAATCATCCTTGGGATAAAGATGTTGAGGTGTAATTAATTGAAGATTCATTGTCAATAATGTCATTCAAAAAACAAATATAAACTCCACAGCTTGAACAATAAAAGTACTGACAGAAACCACAATAAAAATTTGTTAATAATTTGAGTTTTTCACCCAAAAATTAAAATTTCTTTTTATGAAATGAAAATAGAACTCAGTTTCACTTCCACTAAATTTTAAAATAATAACATTATTTTAATTTAATTAAAATTTTCAAAAAAACTTTTACTAAACTTACACAAAATGTTGAGTTCACGCTAAAAGAACGTTGACCGACTACACTGTTATGGTATTAAATTACAATATCTGATTAAATTTATTTTTGGGCTTTAGTAAACAAATTTGGTATAATTGTAATTTGATTCCACTATGTATTGTTGTATTTTTTAAAAAATTTTCTTTGGCTTATGCTAAAAAAGGGGCGCCGTATTTAAGAATTTTTTTATAACTTGCCTTTTTTGTTACAAATTGTTCATTTATAGACACATCTTCTTTAACTAAGCCCCACCCACAAAAATAGAAAAATCAATAAATTACACTGTTAATATTTGTCCTGAGTCTCGAAAAAAAATTTCAAAAGTTGGAAATACGCGCACCTAAAAATAAAAAAATCCGTAACAAATTTAAAAAAAAACCCAAACTTTTATAATTTTATGCTTAAAGGTGAGGTGCGGAGTCAAACTTTTTGTCTTCGATTTTAATAGTTTTTGTGAAAACCCTACCACTTCGCTCAATAGCCCACAAAATTTTTTCAACAAAATATCTCGCGGTTTATTTTTGTACGTCAAACGCAATATCTCGACAAATACTGCACCAATCTTTACGATCACGGTATCAAATTAAAGCAAAAAGTAGCCGCTTTTTTAAATGCACCACTTTTATAAATGCATAATTTTTAATGTAAATCTTTATACACATTGAGCAATTTTTCACGTACAGAATTGTCGAAAAACGCCATTTTTGGGAGGTCATAACTTCTGAACCACTGTAGATATTTTTTTTGAAAAAGTTTATGTGGACTATTGGGGGCAGGGGTAGGGCTTTCACAAAAAATTATCAAAATCGAAAACAAAAGTTTGGCTCCGTACCGCACCTTTAAGCATTGTTTTAAATATAAATATAATTTAAATTAAAGTATAACAACCTGCATTTCAAATAATTAAAGACAGTTATCCAACTTATTAGTAAGAATAATTAGCCAATGTAAAACCAAAATGTTATGTTTTTGGTAAGATTAACATGGACATCTTAATACTGGACAATGTTTTTACTAAAAGTAAGAACGACCTTCCTCCCCAACCACAAAAGGGATTGGGCTAAATGAGATATCATTGCAAAGCTTACAGACAGGAAAATGTCATAAAGGGGTTGAAATTTTAAAAAAAATCGCATGGACATCTTTTGGTTGGAAAACACATTTTCACAAAACCAGGGATCTATGGACTTTAAAACTTGAAAAAATTTTTATCTTCGAATTGGCTCAAACTTATTGGTAAGAGTAATTCGCCAATGTAAAGCCAGAATATCATGTTTTTTTGGAAAAATGAACATGGACATTTTTATGCTGGACAACGTTTTTTTTCATTAAAAGGGGGAATGAACTTTCTCCTTAACCACAAAAAGGGTTGGTCTAAATGACATAGTATTGCAACGCTTAAGTTTCAAGGTATGTCATAAAAGGGTTGAATGTTTCAAAAAATAAATAACAAGGACATTTTTATGCTGGACGACGCATTTTGACCAAAAAGGGGGAGGCCCTTCTCCCCAACAACAAAACGGATTGGGCTAAATGAGGTATCATTGCAAAGCCTACATTCGGAAGAATGTTATAAATGGGTTGAAATTTTAAAAAATAAAATAGGACATCTTTACACTGGACAACATATTTTTACAAAAGATGGAAAGACCTTTCTCCCCAACCACAAAAAAGATTGGGTTAAATGAGATATTATGGGAAATCTTATAGTTCAGGAAGCATCATAAGGGCGTTGAAATTAGTAAAAAATTAACATGAACATCTTTATGCTGGACAACCACCAAAGGAAGAAAAGACCCTTTTCCCCAACGACAAGGAGGAGTGGGTTAACTGAGGTATTATTGTAAAGCTTACAGTCACGGGAATGGCATAGAAGGGTTGAATTAAAAAAAAAGATTAGTAAATGAATATAAAAAATGCTGAAATAATTATTTGTCAGCCGTATGGCTGACACGGGCTACTTGTCACTTAAAATACATGTTGCAATGAATTTTTTGTTCACAAAAGCAGTCATAACTTGTGCAATATTGACGGTATTTTAAAAACCGAACTATCATTTTTTGTATTTAAACGAACAACACAGTGCTGTTATCAGAATAGTATATTTTATTCGCCTTTTCTTATTTTTTAATTTGGATTGCAAAATACAAATAACAATGAATTAAATATAATATTTTGATAACATCATTTTGTTGTTCGTTTAAATACAAATAAACTGACACCGTCAATTGCACAAAGTATGAAAAATTTTAATTTAAGTAAAGTAAGAGTATAAGTAATTTGAGATTTTTAATTTAGGTAAAGTAAAAGTAAAAGTAAACGGTCAAAATTTTACTTAAGCGAAGTAAAAGTAGGACCTATTTTTTTCAGTAAAAGTAAAATTAAAAGTATAATAAAAGTAATTTTGAAACGAAAAAAACACCCATTTTTATGGAGCACCGATTTTAATTACTTTTACTTAAAATAATCGAAAATCATTATTTTTTATACCACAAGATATTTCTATTTTCTAAAAGTTTTAGGGTTGCCTTGAGAGTCATAAATAAAAAAGCTTTTGCTTCATACATGATGTAATGGCAATATTTTTTATGTTTAAACCACGTTTATTCCAAAATTTTGATCATATAAGTAGGAATTTTAAAAATATAACACCTGTAAAAACGATGAAATCATAAATACAATTTAAATAAATTCAAATAATTAGCGAAAAAACGGGTAATGTAACAAAATAATAAATAAGACGGCTATGTAAAAATTATAAGGCATATGGTTTTTAACAAAAGTATAAACAGGAAGAACAAGCTTAGACCTATAAATAAAACGTACATTTTAATAAATTGGAATTACTTTTGTTGGTTAATTTACAACAAGCTTCTTTAAAACATAAATTAGGATAATTAGCATCAAAAGAACTTAAAAAAACTAAAACTATCATTGGTATTACTAGAATGTAATGAATATGTTTTATTCAATTCCAAGCGTGTTTGGGGTGAAAATGTCCCATTTTTTAATTAGGACAAATATTTCAAATTTGTTCGAAAATGTTTTAAATAGCAGTTTTTAAAGGTTAGTAAGTATAATATTATGATTTAAAATTGTGGTGTGCGATGAGCAGCCCAATTTCTGTTTCTACTAGTGATTTATAGCACTGTCACAACGTTATTCCTATAACGTCCGGATCGTCCAACTGTTTTGCTACTGAACCGATTAAATTGAAATTTAGAAATATTGTAGAATTGATCTAAAACTGAAGAAGCCAAAATATTTAAATTTCAGGTAGATAGGTTTAGGATTAAAGAAGTAGTCCATTTAGTTTCGATATAGGAATTTCATTAGTGGCAGAAGAAAAAAATTTTTGTTAAAATGTTTGTTTTGTTATAGTTAATTTTGTCTATATCTTAATTATTTTGGAAACGCTGCCCAATTTTCTTTTATTATCAGCTGTTTTTTATCGTAGATACGATTCTAGAACACGAGGGTACCTGGTCACGAGGTACTGAGCTGAGAAAAAATACGTTTGTCACAAATATGTAAATTTCGCATGAGCTGAACTAAATTTAGTATTTTTAACGTTAAGACAATTAAAAGTAAACCCAACGTGGCTGCAACAGTTGTTCGTTGGATTAAAAAATGCCTCTATTAAGTAACCATTCAAATCGCGAGAATCTGACGTCACTTTATGAGCCAATTAAAGTCGATTTGTTTGATACAGAGTATTTGTTTGATAAAGTGACGTCAGATTCTCGTGATTTGAGTGGTTACATAATGGGGGGGGGGCATTTTTAATCCAACAAACAACTGTTGCAACCACTTTGGAGTTTATCTTTAGACGTTATATTTGGTTTCGTTTTTAATTTAGAAACAAATTACATTAGATACAATAAAATTTAAAAATAAAAAAACTAAATAAAAATCTTTAAAAGTACCATAGTATTTGTCGTACAAAATAAATACGAAATTCTTTAAAAGTCATTTTTGCACACAATTTATTCCATTGCTTTTTATTGATTATGATAATGTTCAAAGCTTATTCCAGAGTTTGAACTCTGTAGCTCAGAAACCCTGCCTTTTTGGTCATTTGCAGGAAACAAGAAATTGCTTTTATTATTAAAAAAAATATAAAGTTGTACGTAATTCAATCCAACATAATAGTTCTTTGGCATTCTTCAAAACAGCACCGGTTAGCAGAAAACTTTAGTTTTCCTAAGCGTCAGTAAAACCTAAAAATCAGCTACAGTTTATTATCCTATTTTTATTTAATAGTATGCTATTAAAAATGCCGAATACTTTATTGCCTAAAAAGAGGCAAGAAAATATTATTTCTTAATTACTAGGGAGGTCTGGAGATGCCAATAAACATTTCGGAGGTATTTTAAAATCCCCCAATTGGTCAGAACTTCAAAACTTGATATCAAAAATAGTGACCATAGTGACTATTTATCTAATTCTTAGCATTTTTTATATTAAATTATGACTAAATGGTATGAAGCTTTTGAGATTCTTGTATAGGAATTAAACGAAAATGTTTTAATGTTAAAAAAATTATTTTTGTTTTATGTCTTAACACTTATTTGATTTTTTTAAATTCTTCCTTTTACGAATCAGCCAAACAAACTAAATAATACTTACGTAAGCAAAAAACTATTGTTAGTGTATCCCCACCTGCTTATCTATTTTGAGGATTTTTCTAAAAATAAAATGTGATTGCTAACGTTAACATTTTTATTGATAAAAGCAACAAACATAACAACAAAAACAAATTTTATCCAAGTTATTAAATGTCAGAGTTAAATGTAAAACAGCTTAATATAAACATTTCGTTTTGTTTTGGTAAAAACTAACATTTTAAAAATTTTTGGTGAATTTCCATGATTTAAAACACTTCTTCAGATCAGCTTATTTTTAAATTTATATTCTTTTTGGTCGATAAATACTGCAGGGCTTGTAATAATTTAATGCAATATTTTTGTAAAACATTAAAAGAAACTACATAGTTGTCAATTGAAGCCACCTCTTATATTAGTGGTATATGATTTTATGCATAGAAATATATTTCAATTCTAAAAATAAAAATGCCCTCGGCACTGCGCCGTTTAAATTAATTTAGCCTTGAATTTCTGCAATATTTTATTGCCGCTTTGTTATAAAACTATTTTTAATGTTTTTTAATAAGTTTGCCAAAAAAACTTAGTTTACAAAAAAATTTTACGATTAAGTTTTAAGATGTTTTCCATCCTTTGTTTCTATTTAACTAATGGGAAAACTAGTAAAAATATAAGGCAGGATTCCGGAGCTTCTAAAACCAAAACGTCACTCCGGAGCTTTGGGAAACATCATAAATTACACAGAGACAGAAATTATGAATTTTTAATTGTTTTGTACTAAACATATTTTTTTCAACGCTCCCCCACCTATTTTTATTGAAACCGTAACAAAAAAGGACCATATTTTATATACAAAAAGATGTTCAGTATGATGAAATTGAGTAATTAATAAACCAGAGCGAAAGAAATAATTTTTATATAGGCACCCGACTTTTTTCTGTTGGCAAAAAATATTAGATGCAGGGTATCTGACTTAATTTCGTTCAGGCCTTAATTTCGGTACGGTACCGAGTTAAAAAGTTTAACTCGGTACCGCACCTTCAAAGATGAGTGCAATTTTTCATCTGACAGTTTTGTAAATAAACATCGATATTCTAGAGATTCTGTAGTCAAGTTTTTTTATCATATAGCTGTCTTATTTATTACTTTGTTCCATTACGCAATCTTTACAACTATTTCGTAATTATTTAGATTGTATTATTGCTTCATTGTTTTTGTATGTGTTATATTCTAAAATTACATAATCTTGAAAATTTAAAAATATAAAAGCCTACCGAAAAATAGTTCGTGGTTAGTAGTGCAAATAATTTTATTTTTGATTTCCTTGTCGCGTGTTCCATTAAGCTCGTGCCGAGTTTTATCTTGAAGAATGCATGTTCCACATATGTTTCTAACATTTTTAGTTTTTTCATGTTTATTTGGGGTTTTTTTGGTTTAGTTTTACCTAATTTTGAAATTTTATAAGAACAAAGTTTATTAGTTTATTAAACAAAATATAACGTGACCATGAAAAATATCTGCATTTTTCCTCTCTGTCAAATTGGCGTAAGATGATCAAAAATCTTGGAAAAATTCAGCAAGAAGCGAAGTGGGTTGGGAGCGAAATGGGTCAATAGCTAATTGGGTTGGGAAGTAATTGGGTCGGCAGCAAAGTCCACCGGAGGTAAAGTGGAGTAGGAGCGAATTAAGTAGGGAGCAAAATAACGCGGATGAAAATGGGTTCAGAGCGAAATGGACTGGGAGCAAAATGGCGAAAGCAAAGTGGACCGCCTTCATTGGAAACTAGGCCCGAAATTCACAAAGCGGGGTTAGTCACGGGCTAGCCCCGTGTTAGTTAATCTCGGATTAATCCCGGACTGATTACGTAAAAGCCCAGACTAATTACGGTAACACGAGGCTAGCCCGGGAATACCGTACGTAGTCCGGGATTTTACCGTAATTAGTCCGTGATTATTCCGGGATTAACTTAAATGAGGCTAGATCAGGACTAATCCCACTTTTTGAATCTTGGCCTTGAGCTTGAACCAGAATTAAATGATAAAATGATATATTGAAATCGGAAATCCTTTTTTTCTTTGAGTATGTTAGATTCTAAAAGATTTATTTAATAATTAACATAAACAAACAACAAAGCTTTAATTATAATCATGCTTTATGAATGAAACCTGAAAATAAATCAAAGCTTTTATTGATTCTCTTTTTTAACCTTTTGCTCAATTACTATGGCAAAGGAGCGACAAATATTATATTTGTTATTTATAATTTTAAATTTTTAAATAAATTAGTTTATTTATTACTCAAAAAAAAAAGAAAAGCCAGATAAAATGTTTGAAATTTTTTAATTTATCATAGTTTTCAGACAATGTAATAAAAAATTTATTAAGAATATGAAACCGTAGGTTTTGTTCGACACGACAAGAATTTTTAAACTTTTTTTTATACCAGTTTCAGTTTTCAAACTTTGGTTTAATTTCGGGCATTACACTTAAGCTGGACGCAAAATAAGTATACCAATGCAATGCATATTTATTTTTTCTCATTGTTATTTGTTTTTGTTTCAACCTCTAAAAATAAATTGTCACATTGACGGCCAGAAAAAAAGTTTGGCTGTTGTTTTGCGGATCTCTGGAAGTATTTTAAAGCGCGTGTTTTTTGAATTGTTTTTCGTGTTTTCAACATTTCTTCTTCCGAAAACTTTGTCTTTTCTAAACACATTATTTTTCAAAAAACTCGTGTTTAAAGCACGTATTTGAAAATAGAATGTTAGAATTTTTTAATGGCTAGTTCACACCTGAGTGATATTTTAAAACGTGTTCCGTGCATTTTTAGACCCTTACTTACATTGTCACTTGTCGCCTACTTAATACTTATACTAAACCCCTTTTTGAAAAGGCGCTAGGAGAAAATACATTTTCATTATCTTCGGAAAGAATCCCTTTTGCAATAATAACTTTTGCAAAAATACATTCCAGTGAAATCTTCGGAAAAAATAACTTCTCGCCCTTCTAAAGCTGAAAGTTGCATGAATAAACCGACGAGTGAGACGCGCAGCGGATTGGAAATAAACAAATCTTATAATTAAAACATTACGTGCAAACTATTGATAACAAAAATATCAACATTTTTTAAAAGAAACATTATTTAATAATGTATCAGAATAAAATTTAGCTTGATTTTTAGGTTTTGCTTATGTTTAGGCTTAGGAAAAATAAATTTAATTAACAACAAAATTTTGAATAGTTTTTAAAGCATTTTAGACTAACTAAGAATGTTTTATACTGAGTTTTTAAAACCACAGTTACAGTGGAATCAAAATAAACAAATCGTATTATTTAAAACATTACAATCTATTGATAGATAGATAACAAAAATAAGTTTTTTTTAAGAAAGCATTATTAAAAAAATGCATCATAATACAATTTAGCTTGATTTCAAGGTTTTGCTTAGGCTTAGGAAAAATAAATTTAATTAAAACAAAGTTTTATTTTGCTTTTAAAGCCTTTTACACTAGTATGATTTTATGCTTTGAGCTTTTAAAAGCATTAAGTTTTTAATTTGTCCATAAGTGAGTAATTTTACTTTTAGAATTAAACGGACCAGCGTTAAATTAATTTAGTAATTTAGTTCAATAAATTTAACAGTGTTTTAAGTTATATTTAGAGTATTGTAGTAATTTAGCACACTTTACTATCGATCCTTTTTGGAAATTTGTAAAAGAAACTTAAAAATTACGAATCAACGCTGTGCACACTCGAACACGTTATTTTTATGTGTAACACTTAGATTAAATCAAATGACATATTTTATAACTTTGTTTTTGGCTTGTAAATTCGCATAGTTGGAAATGTTTTAAATTATAAGATTGCTTTTATTTTATTTTCGCTGCGCGTCTCACTGGCGCAAGGAAAAAATACATTCTGCATAATATCTTTGGAAAGAATCTCTTCTGCAATAATAACTTTTGCAATAATATACATACCAGTAAAATATCTTCGGAAAAAATAACTTCTCGCCGTGCGTCGCGGAAGATATTATGCTGGAAGGTATTCTTTCCGCCCTTCAAGAAATAAACCGATGAGTGAGACGCGCAGCGAAAATAAAATAAAATAATCTTATAATTTAACTAGCCTTGAAAAATGCTCTAAGAATAGAGCAGGAAAAAGGGGCGATTTTTCCCCGGGCGTATGTTTAGACAGAAAAGAGGTGGACTAGTCTGAGATGGAGATTATGTGGACTATAGAAAGTTTGCGTTTGGTTTGGCCAGCTGCTCACTAAAATCGCCACTTTTTTTAATTAAAAGGCTTTATTTGTATGTGTAAGAAACAACTATAAATTTGAAAAAGTGGCGATTTCGCGCTTGTCAAAGATTGTTGTGAGTATGATTTTTTCAATTGACATTTCATCAAACTAAAAAAAATGCAACAGTGCTGTGTCATTAGATCAATGTATAAACAAATCATTATCATATGGTAGAAATTTTTATTTTGTGAGCAGCTGGCCAAACCAAACGCAAAATTTCTATAGTCCACATAATCTCCATCTCAGACTAGTCCACATCTTTTCTGTCTAAACATACACCCGGAGAAAAATCGCCCCTTTTTCCTGCTCTATGCTTAGAGCATTTTTCAAGGCTAGTCTACCACTTTTTTTGAATTAAATTAAAAAATAGCCTAATAAACTATAGTTTTAAATGCGCAATGACATATAATCATTCCGTTGCCGAGATATACTTTTTTAAATAAAAAATAATAATAATAAGAAGAAGATAAATTTAAATTACAAAATTTACCCACGTTGTTTAATTATAATTAGTGCGGTGCAGTTGCGTTCCAGACAAAATTTATCTACGTTCTTTAAATATACTTGGCGCGATGTCGTGCGCCAATGATTGCAATTATAATTTCTAAAGTAAAGATAATAATAATAAGAAGATGATGATGAACATGAATTACAAAATTTACTCACGTTCTCTAAGTATAGTTGGCGCGGTGCCGTGGGTTAAATTGCATTGTGGCACCCCGCACCACCGATGATTACCGGCGCGTGGCGCTCCCGCACCACCGACAGTTATTATTATTTTTTAATAAATAAAACTTTGAATTAATTTTGTCATCAGTAATGCAAGAATTAAAAAAAGTACTCTGTTGTTTTCGCCGTTTTCCGCGCGGTTGAAGCAGATGGCGCTGGGAACTGGTTCCGTTTCTACCACCAATTAAAACCGGTCTGCTTTTTTGTGCGATTTCTATGAGGGGATGTTGGTTGTCTGCTCTGTACAATCCTTATTGTTGCCAAAAGGCTGTTATTGTGCGGTTGGGATTTTTTATTTGTCTATTTTTCAAATTTTTTATTTTGATCAATAAATCGATAACAAGGACCTAAATGAAAAAAGTGCTTCCTAAGAAAGTTGCGTAATTCCTTCTTCTTTCTAATGAACCCATGTTTATTTTTGATCAATCAGTAACGAATGAGGAATATCGATTTTAAGGATGGAGCGTTGGAATAATAATAATAAGAAGAAGAAGAAGAAGAAGAAAAAAAAGAAGAAGGTTCTGAATTTCAAAATTTACCCACGTTCTCTAATAATGGTTGGCGCGGCACCACGGGGCTAAATCGCCCCGTGGTGCTCCCGCGCCACCCATGAAACATTGCCAGCTATGCGAATTTACAAACCAAAAATAAAGTTATAAAATATTTCATTTGATTTAATCTAAATATTTCCAAAAAAAATAATGTTTGAATAAAAGTTTTATACATAAATATCAGCATGTTGGAGTGTGCACAGCGTTGATACATCATTTTGAAGTTTCTTTTACAAATTTCCAAAAAGGATCGATGTTGAATTGTGCTAAATTACTGCACTACGCTTTAAATATAAATTAATACACAATTATAAATTTATTAAAATAAATTACTAAATTAAATAGTACGCTGGTCCGTTTAATTCTAAAAGTAAAATTACTCGCTTATGGACAAATTAAAAACTTAATGCTGTTAAAAACCCAAAATATAAAATTATACTTGTGTAAAAGGCTTTTAACCGGTACTCTACATGCCCCTGTGCTATGCGTTCTAGAACTGTTCGGAACAGTTCTAGAACCTGTTCCGAACAGTTCTAGAACAGTTCTAGGACTGATTTGCAGTTCTCAAAATAAAAAAATAAATAAAACTCCGCAAATGATATTTAAACACATAAAACAACGGAAATACACAATAAAATCACGTGATAAGTGTTGGAAAATGTTTCGGTGACTTTTATAATGCACCAAAGTACAACTTCGGCATTTTCAAATGCCGAATTTCTCACAAATTTGGGCAAACTGGAAAGTACACCGACACCGTCCGAACAGTTCTGAACAGTTCCGAACTTAGAACTGTTCCGAACAGTTCTAAAACGAGTTAGAACTTCCGAGTTAGAACTGTTCCGAACAGTTCTAAAACTGTTCGGAACAGTTCTAGAACCTGTTCCGAACAGTTCTAGAACTGGACCGGTTGAGTACGGGTTAAAGCAATTTAAAACTTATTTTTAATTAGAAACTCTTTTTTTCCTTAAGCCCTAAGCAAAAAGGGAAGATTTTGAAATCAAGCTAAATTGCATTGTGATGGATTTTTTTAATAATGCTTTCTTAAAAATTCGATTTTTGTTATCAATAATTTGTAATGTTTTAAAAAATAGTACGATTTATTTTTATTCCACTGTGTCAAACTTTATGGTTTTAAAAACTCAGTATAAAACATTTTTAGTCACAGTCTGTCTAAAATGCTTTAAAAATTCAAAACTTTGTTTTAATTAAATTTAGCAATTATTTTTTAGCAATTATCTACAAATCCACAATACGTGTAAATCAGCACACAAGAAAGTTTAGTTAGTTTAAAAAAAATATATCACAATTAGTTATATAGAACAAACTCTATAATAAAAAGAACAAATAGAAGAAAATACATTTAAATAAATACTATACTACAAAAAAAACACTAGATAGATATCATATACAAAATAAACACAAAAGTTGGGAGACCCGGTGAGAGGAAAAAAAAACTCACATCACTTTTGTAAAATTAAGAATGTGTAATCAAGTAAGACAAAGAACTTGCTGTGTGCAATCTAAAAGCAACACAGTTAAGCTAAAAAATGCTCAGAAGGCTCAAGTTGTTATGCTTAGGCACTAAAACTAAGCATAATAATTTTAAAAATTAAAACACACCTTATGTTATTTTAGTGATTTTCTAAAAGGTGTGACCGAATTAGCAGTGACCGGAGAGGTATCACAAGCATTCCATTTTAAAATAGCGCGGTTTGGAAAAGAGTATTTTCTTGTATCAATGCTACATTCATCAATTTGCAGTTTAAAAGGGATGCTCGAGTACCGGGTTTTTTTTGAGTTAACCCTTCTTGTACAATGTTTGAGAGCGCACCAAAAATTTTCAATATATTTTTATAGATAAATTTAGCTTTGATAATTTTGATTAAATACTCACTCAATATAGCTTTGCAAACTAGGATTTATGTTTCGAGGGCGTTCAGAAATAATCTTATTCAAAAGTAATTCAGCAATCATAATTTTCCTAAAATCTCGAAAATTAATAAAGTTATGTACTTATTACTATCTAGTATGATTTTTTGCAGTGATTGATTTTAACTGTGACAGCAGACATAAATGACACGTACGCTAAACTGTTAATTGTTAGCAATGGTATTTTATCGGTACACGTTAAACTATAATGAAAAAATCACAACAAAAGCGTTTAAAATTAGTAATGTTTCCCGACCCGAAGCTATGACTGCGGAGTGTCTCCAAACTTTTCCACTAATTGAAAACATAAAGAGTAAGGCCAAACAAGATTTTGTCAAAAAAAAATCGTAAATCAAAGTTTTTTTTTCTAAATTAAATAAAATTGTAAAAATAAATAAGAAATTTTGATAGAATATATGCCAATCAAATCTGACTACTCAAGGACTATTTTGAATGGGACAGTCAGCAAAATCTTAAAAAACTTTTAAAATAAGTAAATTTGACTAACAAACACTTTTAAAAACATATTTTGAGTTCTGTTGGTGTTATTAAGTGTATATTTATACGTTGTCACTATTAAAGTGTTGTATTTAATCCCATTAAAAACTGTAGTTGCAAACTATTTTTTTCTTAAATAACGTTATTTTCAGTAATTTTTCTGTTTGTTCCTTCAGTATTATTCCTTATATCATGCTTTACTGAGTTAATTAGGTACTTCAAAATTTTAGTTTAGTGGCATTTTACTATAAAAATTATTTAGACAATAAACTAGCAAAACTATAGTAATCAAAGTAAAAAATTCTTATATAACGCGTCTTGATGAGGATATTGTGCTTTACCTTCTTTAATGAGAAAATCAAAGTGTAATATTGATAAATATGTAATATTTAAAAAAAAATATATTGATTCGTCAATCAAATATAGAAATTACATTTTTTTGTTTAATAAAAATGTAATCTCTTTATTTAACTTTCTTGAAACTAAGTTCTTGTTAATATATATGCCTTAATACCATTACATACCCTTCTTTTCTCTTTTATTATATATATTATTTTACACACAAACTCCTAAACAAGGTAAAAGCTCATATAAAGAAATTTTTAAAAAGTTTTTTTATTTTCTGTGTAAAAAAATGTGTAAAAAAAATATATATTTTAGAGTTAGAATAACAATAGTGCTTTTGTTATAAAATAAAATTTGGTTTGATTTATTTTTTGGAATTTTTTATTATCAAAATCATTCTGAAGTGTCCTACACTAATAGTACCAAAACCTACTTTTCTGAATTTCTGTTTGGATTATACCTGGGTTTGAAGTTAGTTTCTCAAAAGTTTATTTGAGAAGACTTAAAAAAAAAACATCGTTTTTTTGTTTGTTGAGTGTTCCGGGTCCTGAGTTATTGGACTCTTTTTGATACCTTCCGGATTTGATTCGGGTTAAATGAATTTGGAATTCTGTTTCCCGGGTTCCTTTTCTGGATTTTTAGAAAATCTCAGTTCCGGAAAAGTTCCGGTTCCGGTGTTCGGACGTTTCCAAAATTCCGCCCATCCCTCCCGGTTAGTTAAAAATCTTTGACTATTTCTGATTGATAGTAATCGTACTGTTTGACCAATCGCAAGCATAGGCTTTCCAGCTTAACATTGATTGTAAAAGAATGACGACCGATAATTGAAACCGAGAATCCATTATAATAATTGTAAAAAGTGAAATTTATTAAAACAAATATAAAAAATATTTTTAGAAATAAGCAATTTACAAATTAATAACTAGCCTTGAAAAATGCTCTAAGAATAGAGCAGGAAAAAGGGGCGATTTTTCCCCCGGGCGTATGTTTAGACAGAAAAAATGTGGACTAGTCTGAGATAAAAAAAACATTACATGAACTATAAGAAAATTTGCATTTGGTTTGGCCAGCTGCTCACTAAATAAAAATTTCTACGATATGATAATGATTTGAAACTACATTTAATTAATCACACAACACTTTTGCATTTTTTCTTTAGTCTGATGAAATGTCAATTGAAAAAATTATACTCACAACAATTATTGATAAGCGCGAAATCGCCACTTTTTTAATTACATAGAAGGTTATATTTGTATGTTCAAAAAACAACTATAAATTTGAAAAACGCGGCGATTTAACGCTTGCCAAAGATTGCTGTGAGTTATTTTTTTTCAATTGACATTTCATCGAACTAAAAAAAATGCAAAAGTGCTGTGTGATTAGATCAATGTATAAACAAATCATTATCATATCGCATAATTTTTGTTTAGTAAGCAGCTGGCCAAACCAAATGCAAATTTTCTATGGCTCCCCGCGTAATGTCCATCTCGGTTTAGTCCACATCTTTTCTGTCTCAACGTACGCCCCGGGGAAAAAATGGCCCTTTT
>JASAMX010015256.1:0-15611 GCA_030248175.1 Microlaimidae sp. YZB2_3
ACATCGATTTCTGCAGAATTAGACTGCGTTTGGGTTGGCATTATTCCTTGCTTCTTTGTGAATGGGTCTTAGTTAATGGGTATATAATCGTCTTAGTTAATGGGTATACTATTTTTAACGCAGTGGGTAAAAACCGCAGTGCAGTGCTTAAAAATTAGCGCGCTTAAAATTAAAAACTAAATTAAAAATTATACATAGTGTACTACTGTTTTTTGCCCGCACAATAGTTTTTGTTCCGTGTTAAATGTACCGCACAAAAATCGGAATTTAGAGTGTTCCAAACCTTTTTTCCTTCACTTCATGTCTCAAAACCCCCGAAAAATTCAGGGTTTTTGTACGGGAATTGCAATATCGCCAGAAAAAATATTCACAAAAAAATAAAACTGCACCAATCTTAAAAAACCACCAATCTTCATTGGTAAAAAATTTAATAACTTTAACAATAGTTCTTTTTATAGGATAATACTACATTTTATTAAATAAAAAGCAATATTTAGGTATAAAAAGAGTGTAAAAACATGAATTTCTGTTAAAAATTCACGTTTTTGCAAGAAAATTTAGTATAAAAAAAGTACTTAAAATTTTCTGGAGAGGGAGGGGGGTCAGATTTCAAAATCTAGAGGGGGGTCAGGGGTAAAAAATTCAAAAATTTGGGGGGAGGGGAGCACCCCCCTGGATTTTCATCTAGGGGGTCCCAAAATTTCAAGGCTGGGGGGGTGGACCCCACCCTGCCCTCCCCTTTCTTACCTATGGGGTAGACCCCTCTGCCCCCCCCCCAAAAAAATCTATGAAAGTGATCCAAATAAAATTAAAATTAAAACTATAAAATATTCACTTATTTACGTATTTTAACAAGGGTCCGCTTCGTTTTAGTTCCTCTTCGTTTTAGTCCTGGAAAAGAATCACTGCGAGCTTCGTTTCAGTCTCGCTTTGTTTTAGTCCCGCTTTGTTTTGGTCCCGCTTTGTTTTAGTCCCACTTTATTTTAGTCCCGCTTCGTTTGAGTTCTGCTTCATTTTAGTCCTGGCGGAAAATGCGTTCATAAACTAGTTCCTGCTACGTTGCTTCGTTTCAGTCCCAGAAAAAACGCTGCAAGCTTCATTTCAGTCTTGGCAAAAAATCCGGGATGAAAAATCCGCGCAAGTCATTTTGCCGCAATATTTTGTTTTATACAAAGACCTTTGTACTACAATTTTCTAAGCTTATTTGATTCATTTTGCATTGATTTAAGAATTTTAGAATTTTTTCATTTATTTAAACTATTTTTAGCTTTTTAACCCATTTAGTTTACTGTAATTAAAGGAACACTGTCACAAATCAAATTTCTATAACGCCCTAAATAGACTACTCTTTTAGTTTTTAACCCGTTTAGCTTACTGTAATTAAAGGAAGACTGTCACAAATCAAATTTCAATAACGCCCTAAATGGACTACTCTTTTAATACAAAACCTTAATCTTAATGTGGACGTCAAAACTATCTTTAGTTTTTTGCCCCGTTTAGTTTATTGCAATTAAATAAGGACTGTCGCAAACCAAATTTTTATAATGCCATGAATGGAGTACTCTTTTAATACAAAACTACACTTTTAATCTTAATCTACTTCAAATTAAATATTTTGGTTTCTCCAGCCGAATTCAACAACATTCATAAATTTTAATTATATCGGTTCAGTAACAAAGTTGTATGATCCGGGCGTTACAGGAATTTGATTTGTGGTATTACTCCTTTAAAAACCAAACAATAAATTTGGAAATACTTTTATAATTTATTTTTTTCGGAAAGTTTTATATTAATTTTAGAAAATTCCTTTATTTTATATATGCAACATTTTTATTATTATCGCATCCAAATACACAAAGAAAACAATAAATTCAGAATCTAATCTATAATATAAAACATAAAAACGTTAATAAAATTTTTTTTCATTTAATTTGCTTTTATGTCACTAATTTGTTGGTATACATTTTAACCAAAATTTTGTTTTACAATTAAATGTTTGTAAGAAATCATAAAAGGAATCACATATCAATAAAAAAGATCATATAAAAGCAAATAAAATAGTTTTTTTAACATAAATGAATCTAATATACATAAGTTTGAAATCGCTCATTTAATGGTCGGTGCTGCAGTGATATCTTCGTCTTAAATGGCCGGAGCTCCAGAGCATGATATTGAAGGTTCGGAACACAAACATATGTATGTATATAAAAGTGTGTTATTTCGTATTTTTTTACAATAATCGATGATCAAAATAAACGAAAATTTAAAATTCTTACATTTGTTTGATAGTAAGACAACCTCCCGGCTTTGGAAAGGTATAGTCAGAAATGTAAGAAAAGTAAGGCCCGTGTATCCCTCAAACCCCAATTTGTAGTGTTTAAAACTAGAACCCTCAAATTTTAGTAAGAAATCCTGGGTATAACCAACAAAATTTTTAACAAACTAAATTTTATTTCCAAACTTTAGGGTCTCCAACGGCCCTAAAAACTACTTAAAATTGCTAATAAATTTTAAGTAATTTAGTTTTTCATGGTTTTTGGGATTTGCTTTGATCGATGAAACTCTGCATGAAATAACACTCTTTTAATAAACGTTCTGTTGTAACAACTCAATAAAAATTTCTATGAACAAATAAAAACAAGAAGCTTTTTATAATCTTTTTTTGGACACATTAATTAAATTTAATTAAAGTCTTCTTTTTGAACAGTGTCCGGAAGTTTTGTCTTTTACATCTCGTCTTTCAACATCTCGTCTTCTACATCTCGTCTTCTACATCTCGTCTTTGGAAAACTCGTCTTTTTGATGCAATTTTGTAAATGTATTTTTTAAAAAGCGAATTTGCACCCTGCCAATAAAATTTTCCTTGATTTTTAGGTTTCGCTTAGGCTTGGGAAAAATAAGGTTTTTATTTTCTAATTCAAAAAGCACATCATTAAATGAAAATTTACATGTATAAAATTTTGCCTTGATTTTTAGGTTTTACTTAGGCTTAAGTTTTTAGTTTTTAGAAATAAATAATTTAGTAAAAGTTTATTTGCGGTAAAATTTTGCTTAATTTTTGGCTTTTGCTTAGGCTTAGGAAAAAAGCTTTTAATTGTATGTTTTAGTCGCGAAATAGAAGAATTTTGTCTTCTGAAAAGTACGTTTTCAAAATCGCATCCAAAAGACGAATTTTCCAAAGAATACGAGATGTTTAAAAGACGAGCTTTCTGAAGACTAGTTGTAGAAGACGAGATGTTAAAAGACAAAATGTAAAAGATGAAATTTCCGGAAACCTTTTGAACATACGCTAATTATTTATTACACACATGTTACGTAATAAATAACATTCGGGGATTAAGAAAACAAAAACAACAGCTGGCTGTGCCTGCTGAACTTTAGGCAAGTAAATCGATTTTTTTAAATTATGCAAATATTTTGCACAAAAAAACTGCACGCAGGAAAATGATACAAGATGAATGTATTTTCTGCCAGGACTAAAACGAAGCGGGACTCAAACGAAGCGGGACTAAAATGAAGCGGGACTAAAACAAAGTGGGACTAAAACGAAGCGGGACTGAAATGAAGCTCGCAGTGATTTTTTTCCGGGACTCAAACGAAGCGGGACTAAAAAGTAGCAGATTCTTTTAACAATATTAGCGCAATTTTTAATCTATTTAAGGTAGAACACTACAGTTCCAAAAATTTCTTTGATTTTTTCAAAAACAACCACTCGTGGGTTTTCGGGGGTCCTGATTACGAATCCGAACTTCGTTTTTTGATTTGACCCCCGAGGGGGCGCTAGGGGGGGTTGCAACCTCCCCTAGGAGGGACACTCTGACTCTACCCCGGTTTTACTTCAAAACCACCTTAAAGTACGTACTCTGGGTTAAATACAGTATTGAATAATGTACATTTTTTTAATTAAAAAGTTAAAAAAATTTAAAAAAAAGTTAAAATTAAAAAAAAAAATTTTTTTTCGTGTTAAAAATAACTCCCAGGGGGATTCGAACTTAGACCTTCTGTATGCTGAGTCTTACGCTGAAACCACTCGGCTACTGCTCGTCTTGGATACCTTAGTTAAAAACTACTTTTAAACGAATGTTTCAAAATGTATTTCCCGACGTCAAATCAAATTCATCCGTTGCAAAATTATGAAAATTTGTTTACAGACCGATTTTAACAAAATATATATTAAAATGGAGAACTCAACGAGTTAGAAACATTGACGTTGTTTATTTAAAAATCGTATAGAGATCTACTGAGAAATTAGGCTCCAAAGTTAATAAAATTTTCTCAAAAAACTTTTCAAAATGTCGGGTTTTCTCGAGTTTTTTCTATACGATTTTGCTGAAAACCACAGGAAGGTTTTATCTACTCGTCTTCTAATTACGTACAAAAAATTTTTAAAATCGACATGCACAAAAAAAATTTTATATGTCATTTTGTGAAAAAAACCTGCGATTCGTCGGAATCCCCTTTGTGGACCATTGCCACAGCTTATTTTTAATTTTTATGTTTCATCAAAATATAAAAAATGATGTTCAGGACATGAGGATTAATACAGTATGTAGTTTTTAAAAATTGGTTACAGCTGTAATGAACAGTGACTGTACAAAGTTTGTGCGGTTTTAACTGTAGTGTTCCACCTTAATATAAATTTCAGCTATTTTAGACATTTTTATTTAAAATTCACTTTTTTGCTCTTTTTTGTTTTGCTATTTTTTTTAGCTACTCAGGTCTTCTTTTTGTGATATTTGTATTATTTTTTAACTGTTGTTTTGTTTTGTAACTCAACCAGGTTTTATAAAAAAATTGTTGGTGTAAATATGTATTGTTTTCTAGAAATAAAATATTAATCTTGATTACCACCATTACTAGGTGTAGGTACTTTTGCGTTGCATTAATATGGTATTAGTTCATTTTTTAAATTTTATTTTGTTTTGTTTTCTGTATGTAGGCAGTTAAAAAATACCTAATTTTTTTTTCTTTCAGAAAGAATGGCCGCAAAGTCAACAGACAGCGTTGATTTTCAGCTCAGTGCAGAAATATCTGCCCATTCAAGTGACGTAAAATCCGTAGCTGTTTTTAAAAATGGAGATTTTTTTAGCGCCTCCCGTGACAAAACTGCTAAAATCTTCAGCGTTAAAAATACTGGAAAATCAAAGTATTAGTGAATTGATGATTTGTTTTATTATGTAAAACTTCGTTAAATGACTTTTCCCTAAAACACTATTCTGGACAGACATGTGCACTGCCCCCCCCCCCCGGGGTTAAAACGGGGAGGGGGGCAATTCCAAATTGGGGGGCACGGGGGAAAACAACTTTTTTGAAACGGGGGGGGGGGGCAATAAAACGGGGGGCAAGCAAGGGGGAAAGAAAAAAAGAACAAAAAAGGAGGGAAAAGGGAAAAAAGGGACAAAAAAAGCGGAAATAAGGTAAAAATAGGTCTAAAATGGCTTAAAATACATTGAAATAGGCTAAAAACTGCAAAAAATTCGCGATGATGGCGTCATCATAGGTCAAAAATGGCGTCATATTTTTAGGGTACTTTTTCATTTTTTGGCGGGGGGGGGGCAATAAAACGAGGGGGGCAAATCCTCCAATAAAACGGGGGGGGGGGCATTTTCAGACCGTGCACAGGTCTGTTCTAGAAGTCATTTTTAGAGCGGAGTAAATGCAGATTTTATAAAAATCTACAGGCGCCGATGCGAATTAGTATTTAGGAAAACGTATATAAGCATAAACAGTCATCATAGTCCAATCATTATGTGCAGTGGCGTGCACAGGGGGTTTGTAATGGGAGACCCTTACGTTTTTTACATTTTGGGAGAGAAAAATTTTTTTCTTTAATTTGATTAATACTAAAACTTTCCTAATGTCTTCCAAAAGCGTATCAATAGCAAAAAACCTAATTTATTCCGCTTCGCAGGTAGTTTAAATTGACAATTTATGTTAGTTTTTTGATTTCAATTTGATTTTCAATTATGCCGTTCAATAGTTAAGGCATACATGGTAAATTAAACTACTATAAACACTATTAACGTTTTATTGACGTTTTAAATACATGTTTTACTTGTAAAGGAAAAAAACACCTAATTTTTTTAATAAACATCATCTGGAATTTTAAATTTTTAGTGTACTTTAGCGCCTTAAATTAAAAATTTTCTCCCACGGTGGGCATTCTGCCCCCCGGACTCCCCTAACAAGGGGGTCTGTCTCTTGACTCCGCTAGGGAGTTCTCGCCCCTCAGACCCTCCATTTCTGGGGGGCTGGCGCCCCCAGACACCCTTTCGATGCACCCCCCCCCTAGACCGCCCCCCTCGAAATGAAACCCTGGGCACGCAACTGATTATGTGCCCTGATCCTATAGGTGGCTAGGGGGAGAGGCATACATGGGCACGGGGGGGTTAACCCCCCAAATTCTGAGAAGGGGGATTTAACCCCCCCCCCACTTAGAAGTGGGGGAGAAAGGTTAACCCCCCATTTTGGAAAAATGAATAAAAAAATGTCTTTAAAATGACTTCTAGCTGCCTCCAATCTTAAGTTTTAAGGTCAAAATGAATGTTTTAAACAGTAAAAAGCTCAAAAATACAATAAAAATGCAATAAAATTGCCTTTTTGACCTAAAATTAGCGTTTTTTACCTATTTTTTCTTTGAAATCGAAAAACGATATGGGTAAAATGCACTTCAGAAAAAAACGATATGTGTATTTTGCGTTTCTCGGATTTTAACCCCCCCTAATTTGGGGTTTAACCCATACATGGGCAAGTTGGTCCGGAGTGGGGGGGGGGGTTAAACCCCAAATTAGGGGGGAGGTTAAAATCCGAGAAACGCAAAATACCCATATCGTTTTTTTCTGGAGTGCATTTTACCCATATCGTTTTTCGATTTTGAAGGAAAAATAGGTAAAAAACGCTAATTTTAGGTCAAAAAGCCCTTTTTATAGCATTTTTGAGCTTTTTATTGCTTTAAACATTCATTTTGACCTCAAAACTTAAGTTTGGAGGCAGTTAGAAGTGATTTTAAATACATTTTTTTTCTTCATTTTTCCAAATTTGGGGGGGGTTAACTTTTTCTCCCCCCCCCACTTCTGAGTGGGGGGGGTTAAACCCCACTTCTCAGAATTGGGGGAGGGTTAACCCCCCCAACCCCCCCCCCCCGTGCCCATGTATGGTTTAACCCCCCTCCCCACTTCCGGACCAACTTGCCCATGTATGGGGAGGGGGTTGGAGTGTTATACCACCAAAATCTCGAAACTACCGACACGGGACACGGACACTCCTCTAAATAGTAGCCCGGAGATCCTTCTAAAATTTGGGCAGTCCCAATTCTAAAACACCGAAAATGGGGTTTTTGGGTTATGCCAGTACCCCCGAAAATTATGTTCGGGACACCCCACCCCCGAATTTGAAAGGCTGCCCATCTATGCCTGACCCTGATGGTTGTTAGTTATAAACTTTTATAAACACCGAAAATGGGGTTTTTGGGTTATGCTAGTACCCCCGAAAATTATGTTCGGGACACCCCACCCCCGAATTTGAAAGGCTGCCCATCTATGCCTGACCCTGATGGTTGTTAGTTAAAAACTTTAAATTTTTGCAGTTTTTAGCCTATTTTAACGCATTTTAAACCATTTTTAGACATATTTTTACTTAAATTTCACTTTTTTAATCGCTTTTTTTCTTTTTTTGTCCTTTTTCTCTTTTCTCTCTGCTTGCGCCCCGTTTTATTGCCCTGCCCCATTTAAAAAAATTTGCCTCACCCCCGTGTCCCCATTTTAGAATTTCCCTCCCGAATTATAAAGTAAAGTCATAAGGTGCTAACGCAACATTAGCCGGTAAGATACTGTAGTTTTGTTTTTGTGGTCCATTTAAAAAAAAATAGAAACTAGTTTGTTTTGTTGTGTTGTTTTAGTTCATTCTGGTTTCTGTGATTAAAGTTTTTTTTTTTTAATTTTTAGTAGGTATCTTGAAAAATCAGTTCTAAAAGGACATCAAAATTTTGTCAACAGCGTTTGTATTGTACAATTCCAACAAGGTATGCTATTAATCAAATAAACTTTTATGCAGACCTGTAAACTTCCCCCCTCCGGCGTTTTATTGGGGGGGCACAGGGGGCACCTTTTTTAAAATGGAGGGCAATAAAACGGGGGGGGCAAGCAGAGGAGAAAGAAAAAAAAAAGAGAAAAAAAGGACGAAAAAGCGAAAATAAGGTAAAAAAGGTCTAAAATGGCTTAAAATACATTGAAATAGCTAATAACTGCAAAAATTTGGCGATGATGGCGTCATCATAGGTCAAACATGGCGTATAATTTTAGGGTACTTTTTCATTTTTTGGCAAGGGGGCAAATCATCCAATAAAGCGGGGGGCATTTCCAGACCGTGCACAGGTCTGATTATGTATATTCACTTGGCATTTTTACTATATGTAAAATAATTTATTATATAAACCTGTTTAAATCAATTTTTAAATCAAGTTTTTACAAAGTCTATTTTACGACTATATTGCGCAGTGACATTGTATCGAACCTTAGAAGATCAAGTCGCAACGGACATTATGAACACTCTAGCGGTAAAGGTTGCCAACATCGTTATTAATGTTGGATGAAGAGTCTTAACCATAGGGGTGAAACATTTTCGCCCCTCCTGGCTTGTCTTAGCGCCTGCCCTTTGCATAATCTGCATAAGGAAGATAGGTTTCAGGTTATTCAACAACAACAACGGAAACAACAATATCCTATTGTAACCACCCAAATTTAAAGCGAAAATAATTACGAGCTAAAGATAAACTTAATTTTATGGAAAATTTCGGACAATGCTAGAATCGAACCTGTAACTTCCTCCTTAGTCAAATTCGCTTTTCATTACACTGCTTGCTCTAGCCCAACTATTAAAAAAAAGAGAAAATTGCGAAAAGAGAGCATAGGTAATTTGGTTTGGAGTAAGGGTAAGGAAGACAAAGGGCTTAAACCCAAATTAAGAAGAGAAATTTAAGTGAAGAACGCTTTTTTTTAAATTCAGGCATGTATTTCTTAACCCTAACCTCCCCCTGCCCACACTCTTTGACCTTTTACGCCACCTCTAATTGGCCCTGTGAACTCTTGATTTTAGAAATGTAAAAAAATGGCATAACCATTTTTTTCAATGAAAATTTCAAAAAATGCAGTGAGAAGGTATTTTTACTTTACATAAAAATTTACATCGGAAAATAATATTAGAAGAATCGTGATTTCATAATATTTAATAAAATTTAGGAGCGGAAATGATTTATACTGGAAGTCAGGATAAAACAATTAGAGCTTATATGAATGGAGACTCGCCAGAGTACTTGTATACATTAGAAGGTCACACTGGAAATGGTAACATTATTTTGTTCTCTTCAGTAACCCCTAAAAGTTAAAAACGAGTAGTTTAAAAAATTTTCGATTTTAAAATGCAAAAAAACTAGAAAAAGGGCTACAACAGTTTTCATTTGTTTTGCGGTTTTATACAAACTTCTTATACTACTTTCTGTAGCTATTTGCCTTGTTTAAATTTGCGTTTTAGTTTATTTAATTTGGGTTTTAGCAGTTATAATCAATTGGAATATTTTAGTTTGTGCATTAGCGGCTGACAATCAAAGAGGCCTTCTGGTAAGCGCCTCTTGGGATTGTACTGCTCGAATTTGGAACGGAAAAGAATCTCTTTGCGTTTTGCAGGTGATTTGTTTTGTTTTAATAAAATTTTATTAAATGACAAAAAACGCTGATTAAAGAAGTGTTCTTGAATTTTTAAAATTTATCGCTTAGCAGATTACTGCAATGCCTTGGGCCCATTAGAGGCACTTCTTTAATTACCGTGTGAAATCTTTTATAACCAGTTAACTTAGCGAAATTTATAAAGAATCAGTATATTTATGACGATTGAAATATAAATCAAATAATGAGATTTCCGCCGATGGAAATAATTTATAACAAATAAGACGATTCAATAAAAAATAATATAAAAATTTTATTTAGAAAACAACAAGATTTTAAATCATTCGGGATCATTATAATCAATTGAATGCAGTTCATCTTTAAACAACAATTTACTTTAATTTTAATGCAAACATATTTAACACACAGCCGCACTCTGCACGTCAATACAATCATAAAAAAAACAAAAAAAAATTAATTAAACAGAAATTTCGCGAATACCGTAATTAAAATTATTAAAAAGAAATTCCAAAAGAATATAAAAAAACGAACAAACACTGCGTATAAACTAGAATTGTGATTCTTAACAGATTTTTTACTTAATGAGGCGTGAGATTCATTTTGCTTTTATAAGAACATGGCGTGGTGACTACGGCATAACAAGTTACAAACAACCATAAAATCAAATTGACTTTGACTCATAACTATAAACGATAAAAAAGTGTGAAACGGTATAAAAAAAAGTCAAGTTACCAGTTTTGTATGAGGATTCCGATTTATTATGTATCATGATAACGGATATAAATTATATATATATATATATATATATATATATATATATATATTAAAACTGAAAGCACAAACAAAAAATGCAGACCTGTGCACGGTTTGAAAATGCCTCTTTATTGAAGGATTTGCCCCCCCCTGTTTTATTGCCCCCCCCCCCCGCGGAAAAATAAAAAAGTACCCAAAAATTATGACGCCATTTTTTACCTATTATGACGCCATCATTGCGAAATTTTTGCAATTTCTAGCCTATTTCAATGCACTTTAAGCTATTTTAGACCTATTTTTACCTTATTTTTGCTGTTTTTGTCTCTTTTTCCCTTTTCCTTTCTTTTTTCTCTTTTTTCTCCTTTTTTTCTCTTTTTCCCCCTGCTTGCCCCTCTGTTTTTTTGCCTCCCCCGTTTCAAAAAAGTTGCCCCCCGTGCCCCCCCTGTTTTGGAATTGCCACCCCCCCCCCCATTATAACCCCAGGGGAAGGAAGTGCACAGGTCTGAAAATGCATCGTTTTTTAAAAAAATTTTGCCTAAATTCACAGGTTTTTTATAATTTAAAATATTATTATTATGAAAACAAGTTTTTTTAATTTACCTATCGTCGTGAATACCATCTTTTGTTTTTTCAATTAGCTTTATTTTGCATTGCGACTTGTGGGTTAAATTGAGAATCATACTTCTGTTGAAATTGAGGCGCTGGTTTTTCTTCTTCTTCTGGAAGTTTTTGGCCCTTAACGGTTCTTAACAGTTTTTCAGTCTTTAATCGCTCTTCCTGTTTTCTTTTCAATCTTTCAGTCCACAGTTTCTCAAGATTCACACTGGAATTTTTTGAAGACTCACTTTCGTCACAGTCCGTCTCGTTTGAAGATGAAGACTGCTTTCGTTTCTTTTTTTGCTCTTTTTCTTGCGCTTTTTATGTTTCTCTTTTTTGTTTTTTTGAAGAAGACTTTTTATCCGTTTCTGATGCTTTTCGTTTTTTGAGGAACAAGTCTCTCTTCCCGAATAACGCTAGCAATAAATTTATAGATGGTTTCAAATCATTAATATTCGATTTGTATGCAGTTGCAGTCATAGTCAGTTGTTCAGTTTTTTGACCTGGAGAGAATTTCTTCCGGTTTCAGTTTGTTTGGCGCCTTTTGCCACCATGGTATGGCATATTTTTTATGGTCTTTTGCGATCCTTTGCCCAGATGTTTAAGAAGACCAATTTTTCATTTGTGAGCTTCTCGCTCTGCCTGTTTTTCTTTTTTGTACTCTTATTAGTTCCCAGTGTTCTTTCCTGTTCTTCTAGATCAGCAAAAAATTTGACGTGACCGCCACGACGTCGTGAGAAACATCTTCGATAGTTGTGGCGTTTTTTAAATTGTCTGAGCGAACGGGGAATTTTCCAAAACCCAACACTTCATTTCGTTCCTTGCCTTTTTCTCTGTCGTATGGTTCAAAACTCTTGTTAAGCTAGGGCTATTTTTTGCTTTTGAATTTTCTCCTCTTCTGCAGCTTTAGCTTTATCGCGTTTCACTCTTTGAATTTTATCAAAAGTTTGAACGTGCCAATTTTTCTTAGGTAAAATATTCATTTGCTATTTGAAGTTAACTGAGTTTGTTGGGAGTGTACAATCAAACTATTGTTGTTGTATTTTTTTTCTTCCAAAAAGAACCCATTATTGGAATTGTTTGGTGGCAACCGTTCCTTTAACGTTTCCGTTAAGTTTGCTTTTTAACAATCCGCTAGAGACATGGAAAGTACTAATTTTTAACGTCAGTTATAAGATAATACAACATTCTATTGAATAAAAAGCTATAATTTGGAATAAAAAGTGTGTAAAAACATGAATAAGTGATGAAAATTAACGTTTTTGGAAGAAAATTTAGAATTAAAAAAAGTACCTAAAATTTTCCCGAGGGGGAAGGGGGGGTTAGATTTAAAATTCCAGAAGGGGATCAGGTGTAAAAAATTCGGAAATATGGTGGGAAAGAGGCCCCCTAGATTTTCGTCAAGGGGGGTCCCAAAATTTTGAGGCTAGGGGGGGTGGACCCGTGGACCCCACCCTGCCCCCTCCCCAGGGACGTAGCCAGAGTTTCATTTTGGGGGGATTGTAGTACAAAAAAAAATTTCGGGGGAGAAGCTCCGCCTGCCCACCCCCGAAATTTTGGGGGGGGGGAGCGCAACCCCCCCCCCCTTAATTTTTGAAAACGTTAAAAAAGCAAAAAAAAACTTAGATAAAGCTGTATAATACACTGTTTTTTGCCTAATAAGCTATTATCTAATGTTTTTAGCGGTAAAAACATGTTTTCTTAGTTAAAAATTACATTAGCACACATTGGCAGAGCCTGGATTTCACAAAAAAGGAATTTAGAGACCTTTCAGACCCATAGGTGGGCAGGGGGGGTTATACCCCCCCAAAATTTCGGATTTTTCTGACACCCCCCATTAAATTTGGGGTAGTCGGGGACACCCCCCCCCCCCAAATTCGCCTCCCAAAGAAAAATTTTTAAGTGTTATAAAAGGACTAAAAAAATTTTCCGCGCTTCGCGCGGAGTGTTTATTACCTTATTTTCCCGTTTATTACCTTTAAATTCCCCCGCTACGTGGGCAGTTTAAATTTCCCTGCTACGCGGGCAGTTTAAATTGGCAATTTATTTTAGTTTTTCAATTTCAAATCGATTATCCCATTCAGTAGTTAAGGCATACATGTTTAATAAAACTACTATAAAACACTATTATCCTTTTTTTAACGTTTTAAACACATGTTATAAACATAGGTGGGCAGCCTCTCGGATTTTGAGGGGGTATAGGGGGGTTCAAATTTTAGGGGGGGGGGTGTCCAGTAAGACCCAAATTTTGAGGGGGGGTGTACCCAATATTTCCGCGCTGCCTTAAAATGAGCTTGAAACGCGTAAAAAAACGTAAAACAAGCTTATAAATGCTTTAAAACTGTGTAAAATTAAAATAAGATCTTATTGCAACTTATAAATTTTATTTTTTTTAATTCTTTTAATAAAAATGTGCAGTGGCAATAAAACGGGGGGGGGCAAATCCTCCAATAAAATGGGGGGGGGCATTTCCAGACCGTGCACAGGTCTGATGTATACTATAGAAAGTGACCGCTGAGCGAAGCGAAGCGGAAATAATTTTTGATTTTTTGGGGTCAATTAGGGTACTTAAATTATTTTATAGTATAGCGCCGAGCGATTAGCGAGGCGCTAGAAAATTTTGAATTTTTAGCCTCTGAAAACCCCCACTATCTGGCGACCATTTTGGGGGGGCGGCCGCCCCCCCCCCCCCCCGCCCAACCACTATCCTTATTTTTCCCCCTGTCCGACCGTTTCGGGGGGGGGGGGGGGGCGCCCCTCCTGATTACGTCCCTGCCCCTCCCTTTCTCACGTTTGGATATAATGAGTCAGAATCATCAAAAAATACACGTAACTGTGACTCGTTTTAACGACGATAGTCGTCCTGTTCCAGGGTCACGAGGCAGCTGTGTGGGGCGTTTGCGTAGTACCGGCTGCTTCGAATTCGGCATTGGATGGGGAAAAGCTTCCCGAAGTCTTGACCGCATCGGCTGACAAATCGATCAAACTTTGGAAAAACGCCTCCGTTCAGAAAACATTTAAAGGTAGGTATTTAAAAATATTTAGTAAATTAAGATTAAAAACTCCTGAAGTTTTTATGTTGGAATTTTATGTGTTTGTGGTGTTCTGTAACCACATTAAAATAGACCCTGCCTTTATTTTAAAACAAGAAAAAAATTTAAGTACAGAAAAGTTTTTCTCTCCCACATCTCCTCTACCGCCCACCTTGAAATCTTTGGAGTAAAATTTGTGTGTGAAAAAACAAACAACTCACATTTTACAACTTACAAGCATAAGTGGACAGTCTTCCGAAAATTTTTTAGGGGGGTTGTCCCAAAAAAATTTTGAAGGAGGTATATCCTAAATACTAGTGTTGGGCGAAACCCCCGTAACCGGAATTGAGATTTTCCAAAAATACGGAACCGAAATTCCAAAATTTGCTCGCAACATCCGAAACCCGAAACTGGAACTGCCTATAAAACTGCGAAACCCCTGGAACACCGGAACTGGAACCATAGGTGTCCGACCAGCCTGGACTGCCCGGACCGGCCCCCCCCCCCTGAGGGCCGGTCCAGGGTACCCCTCCCCCCTAGCGCCCATTTTGGACCCTCCCTCCCCCCTAAAATCCCGGTCCAGGCCGACCCCCCGCCTGAAGGCGGTTTTTGACCCTCCCCCCCCCCCCTAACAGGTGTTCCACCCCCCCTATCAACTTAATGTGCGATAGGCATAAAAATCGTTTTTTTTTTGTGCGCGCGACTGAAAATATACAGGCTCAAAATTCGTGCGCGCACGAATTTCGTGCGCTAATTTCATATACGTATATATTCCTCATAAATATAACAATAATTGTAGTGTTCTATACAAATTTTTATAATTTATAATAAACCTTAGGTTTTTTACAAACTGGTTGGTACGTTACATTAAAAATAAAAAAAATAAAATTCAGATGTTCGTTTTAAAAACGAACCGTTTTTTAAAAACAAACGGTCCATTTTTTTAAACGACCGGTCCGTTTTTTGCGCTGCCGCCGTTCGTTAAACACTTGCCCGGCAAGTTGCCGCATGCAAAATAATGAAATGAAAACAAAATACAATGATTATTATTATTTATTATGTAACCGGAAAATAGAAGAAAGTTGGTCAAACTTTTACCGGAAGCAAAAAAAATCAACAAAAAGGTACCTCTTATAATATGTTAACGTTTTTAACAGTTTCCAAAAGTTTTTTTGGCAGGTCCAGGCTATTCCCCCCCCCCCTAAGTACCCCAGTCCAGGCTTCCCCCCCCCCCTAAGGACCCTTCAGTCCAGGCTACCCCGGGGTCAAAATTTTTCGAAAATTTGGTCCAGGCTGACCCCCCCTCCTGGGCCTACAAAATGGTAAAAAATGGGCTGACCCCGGGGTCAAACCCCCCCCCCTAGCCGTCAGGGGTCGGACACCTATGACTGGAACCAGAATCGGAATCATAGGTCACCGAAGGGGGGGGGTGTAGGGGAGGGTCACCCCCCCCCTACGGCCTCTGAGACCTATCCCCTCCCCCCTAAGGCCCATTTTTGACCCCCCCCTCCCCCCCCCATCGACCCCTTGAACCCCTGACCCCCCCCCC
>JASAMX010015257.1:0-30534 GCA_030248175.1 Microlaimidae sp. YZB2_3
ACAAGTTATATTGATTTAGGCATCATTAATTATACAAGAAATAAAAAAGATGAAATTGGAAAATAAACCTGAAAAAGTTTAAATAGTATAAATTGTTGCAGCTGAAGATAAGTGTGGAAATTTTATAGAAGGATAAGCATTGTAAATGTGTTTTTTTTAAAAATATATTATAAAGGGGTAAACATTGTAAACCTGTTTTTAAAAAGATAAACTTTGAATATTTTTAAGTAGAAAGTTTGAATGGGGACATGAGCGAACGAACTAAAATTGTGCGGTTATCACATGTTTCTTTAACAAATTAGAACGCAGAATTTTTTTGATTACCGCCTTTCAAAAAATATACAAAAATTAATCAATTTTATCCCTATAAAAATTTCCATTTTTGTTTCAAATTATAGTAATTTGATCAATAATTGTTAAAATAAAGTGTTTGATCTTTACTATTAAACGGTTTATGTTGAAAATTTTAAACTATTTGATTGCTAAATATTTGATACAATACTTCAAGTCATCGAGGTCAGTTGGGTTTGATTTGCCTATAGTCTCTTATATAGGCATAGAAGTAAATTCGTTATAGTCTTGATATTGTTTTTTGCTTTTGTTTTATGTTTGATTATAAGAAAAGGAAAAATGAAAATCCTTTATTAAAATAAAAATTATAGAATAAACCAATTATTATGGTTTATAAGATACAACAATAACACTAAGAATTGATAGGATTGGAATTTTTTCTACTCTGTTACAATGAATGTTTAAAATATGTTATAATTATACTACATAATATATTCCAACGAAAATAAACAATAAAAACCCAAATTAAAATTATGTATGTATTATAATTTTATTATGGTTATTATGTATA
Source organism: Microlaimidae sp. YZB2_3 (assembly GCA_030248175.1). Taxonomy (NCBI): domain Eukaryota; kingdom Metazoa; phylum Nematoda; class Chromadorea; order Desmodorida; family Microlaimidae; species Microlaimidae sp. YZB2_3. The sequence goes on from JASAMX010015257.1 coordinate 863, forward strand.
TTATGATTACACTACAATTACATTATATATTTAAGATAATAATAAATGATATATAAATTCAAAAAAAAAAGAAAACCGCTGTTAGTACAGCTACGAGGAGGTCCATTTTTCACTAATTTTTTTTTCAATGTTTCGTGTGAAATAATCTACAACGCCCGTCAGTCAAGAACTACTATAAACCTTGCATATATAAAAAGCATGTTTGCCTTGCTTTTTTACGTACACAGTGATTTTTACGCGTTTAAATAACTAAAATATAGAGTTTTTTTCATAAAAAATTAATATAAATAGTTTTAGGGTGGTTTTAGGCCCTTTATTTATACTTTTGATGTTTGTTTGTTAAGAAAAAATGTAAAATTAAAAAAATCCTCGACGGGCGCTGGAAATAAGGACCACTTTATTGCATAGACAAACCCCCAGCGCCCGTCGAGAGAAATTAAATTGAAAAATTTTATATAAGATGTACCTATTGAATATAAATAAAATAAAATAACATAAACTTATAAAAATAGTCACAAAGATTGATTCTAAGCATGAATTAGAGCTTTACGACTTAAATCAATAAGAATTTACCGACGGGCGCCAGCTTAATGTGTAAAATTATTGTTTACATGGGATTTATTTAATATTTGAAAATTGAAAAAATAATAAAAACTTTAATATCAAAAACCTAAGTCGCAAAAATGTTATATTAGTTAAATTTTTTTATTAATACCAATTAGGAAACGAAAAATTAGGAAAGTTTAAAATATGTGCACAATGTATAATCTAGTTACTCGACGGGCGCTATCGACGGGCGCTGTCGACGGGCGCTAACATCACCGCGCCCTCCCCCCTCCCCCCCCCCCCCCCCCCCCCCCCCAAACCCCCCCAAAAAAAAAAAAAAACAAACAAAAAACAAACACACAACCAACAACAAACAAAAAAATAAACTAAACCTAATAAAACCTGAATTAAAGAAAGAAAAAAACTTAGTGAATGGTTAGTGTTTTAATAATTTAAAACTGTTTTTCCTGAGAATAAGCGAAAACTAAAAATCAAACTAAATATTTATGATAATTTTATATTTAATGGTGTTAAGATAACTATTTTTTCCTTAGCCTAAGCAAAACCTAAAAATTAAACAAAAAGTTTATACTTCATAGTTTGTTTTGCAAAGAAAAAATAAAAAAAACTAAAACTTTTTAGTTTTGGGGAGTTTATACTGTTGTAGTGCTGTGCTGTTATAATTCTCTGCAGGTGGCGGAAAAAAGAAATTTGCATAAAAAATTATATGCAATACTGCGGGCAGTCTTCATGTATAACCCATTCAATTACATGGACTATTTTAGGTATAGACGAACTAACAGTTTTAATCCCTTATTTTTCAAGTACAATTAATTAAAATAAATTAATTTTTTTGATAAATTTTAAGAAAAACACGTAAACTTAAAAATTTTGTCAGGATAAAACTAATAAGCAGCCTGAATCGTGGAGTGTAGACCTTAGTTTCCCTAAGTAGCCTAAGCAAAACCTTAAAATCAAACTAAAGTTTAAATTTGGCTTGATTTTTAGGTTTTTCTTAGGTTGCTTAGGGAAACTAGGGTCTACAGCTCATGATCAGGTCATTTATAAGTATTCTTACGATAATTTTCATGAAAAATAAGGGATTAAAACTGTTAGTTCGTCTATACTTAAAGTAGTCCATGTAATTGATTGGGTTATACTTTAAGAATGCCATACTGCGGCGGTCTAATGCTCGGCGTTCAAGTGCGCGGAGTTCTCATGCTGGCGGTCAAATGCTCGGTGATCAAGTGCTGGCGTTCAAATTTCCGGACACCGCTTGCACGGCAGTTAGTAATCCGACTCTGACGCGCAAGGCGCGCAAGTATTTTTAGGCGCGGGTGTAAATTGTAAAACACACAATGGTCTTTTTTCTGTTCTTCACCAAAACCATTTTTTAGTTTTATTTAAATTTGCATACAACAAAGTGACAAAACTTTTCCCTCACGTTTTTGTATGTTTTGTAATATTATTAAAAGTAATAATTAAAACAATGTTTCGTTTTTTTAAATCCAATTTGAGAATTAGTACAATTTAAATAATAAAACATGTTTCTATCGAAAATTTTGGGGGCTCCAGATTCTGATGATTCTGAGACCATGCTCACTCCTCACGTATGGTGAATAATTAATAACCAATTTTGTTTGCTATGGTTTAAAAGTTCTGGTTTTTTTACATTTTTCTTGCGTTTAAAAGGCTAACTCGGTTTTACTTGACTTTTTTACGCGACTTTTATTTTTAAGGTTAAGCATATGCGTTCCTAAGCCTAAGCGAAGCCTTAAAAACAACCTAAATTTTAATAAATAGCTGCGCCAAAAAAATTAGGTTCTTTTTTGGCTTTGCTTAGGTTTAGTAACGCGTAAGCTTAACCTTAAAAATAAAAGTCTAGTAAAAAAAATTAAAAAAAAGTAAAAAAAATGCAAATTTAAATAAAACTAAAAAATGGTTTTGGTGGAGAACAGAAAAAAGACCATTGTATGTTTTACAATTTACACCCGCGCCTAAAAATACTTGCGCGCCTTGCGCCTCGGATTACTAACTGCCGCTTGCACAGTTAGGTTAGGTTAGGTTTTTCTTAATTTTTTTCTAACAGTCCAAATCAACCAGTGTTAGTAATATGTAAATCCACTAGCATTTTAAAAAAGTTTCTGGATTTAAGGCTGTTTTTAACCAGATATGACATAATTTAGATATTTAAAAAATTTTGTTTAAACTAAAAAAACCCCAACTCCAGAAAAAAAACCCAAAAAACCTTATGGGGTTAAAAACAACTCAATCGCAAAAAAAACCCTAAAGTTAGGGAGAAAAACCCCAACCTGGAAACACTGGCACGTAGCACGAACAAAAAGATTACGCCTCATTTCATCCGCACTTCTGTCGCATTTCACCCGCAACTGTCTTAATTAACCAAGGCCGGAATTCACAAAGAGGGTTAATACTCGGGCTAGCTCGGTGATAGTTGATTCGGTGTTAGCCCCCTGTAACTACGGTCGATTAAGGGGCTAATTTGGTGTTAGTTAATCCGGACAAATTACAGTAGATTTTCCAGCTAATTTTATTTTTTTTGTTTGAAAAATTCACTGTTTAACATATATTTACAATATTTTGTTCTGCCACTTTTTACACAAATTTGCAATTATTTAATAAAGATTTAAAAGTTTATCGTTTTTTTATACAAATAATTCCTCTAAATTTTGCTTTTTATATCTTTTTTTATCGTTTAATGAAATTTTAACACACTTAGCCTCAGGTATACGGAAACCTACTGTAATTTGTCGGGATTAACTAACACCGAGCTAGCCTGAGGATTATCCCTCTGTGAATTCCGGCCCAACTGTCTTGTTTCATCCACAACCAACTGTCTAGGGCCGGAAATCACAAAGTGGGGTATACACGGTGTATACACCGTGTATGTGTATCCGGTGTATACACCGTGTAAACTACGGTATATTTGGGGGCTAGCACGGTGTTAGTTAATCCGGACAAGTTAACATCGTGCTAGACTCCTAATATACCGTAGTTTACACGGTGTATACACCGGATACACATATACGGTGTATACCCCGCTTTGTGAATTCCAGCCTTGATTACCAACATATTGTCTTAATTTATCAACTAAGAAATTTGTTGGTATAAAATAATTGAATAAAATTTGACTTTGAAAATATAATTACATTGTCAAAAATTCAAAACATAAAATAAAATAAATAAGGTATAATAAACAACAAGCGGAGAGATAAACTAAAATTATTAGGCTTAAATACCTCCCATAAATATCACAAATAAATGCATTAAACCCTATGCTTCAACGTAGGATTTCATTTCTTTGTAAATATTTACAAAGAATCAAATGATCCTAACATTTATGAAACAGCGCACTGATGCTAAAGTTGCCGTGAGAAGTTAAAATGAAAGTTTTGAAGTCGCATAGCTTTATATTCCTATCCCACAATAATCCCCATGATGCCCAGTCTTTATGCTGTGTCGTCAACACTGGGGTCGGTCAGGATAACTTCTATGAATTTCTACTGGGCTGGAAGAACTATAGTCTATACAAAAATGATGCTGACTGGCGGCAAAACTGGAACTTTGAAAAGTTTTATATCCATAACGGAAGTTAGAATATCTGCGGGTCATATATGGGAGCATAGCTTAGACTTTTGGCTATCTTTTGAAAACGTTAGGAAAAAATGTTTTTCGATGACTTCATCACTACAGCCGATGCGGTGAAAAAACCTGGTCCCAAAAAAACAAAACTTTTTTATTAAAGCTAAAGTCCTCCAGGCTGAAATTAAGGGCGTAACCGCTTTCCGCCAGGAAGAAATAAACAATAAACCCATGAGCGAAAACAATTTTTAAACAAAGTTTTCAGCGGCTATGTAACCAATTATTATTTAGTTGCGTCATGTGTTCCTCTGCACGTGATATTTTCTCAAAAAACGAGTGGTTACTTTACCACTCATCTATTTTCACCCTGATAGAATTTATCTTTAGTAGGAGATAAGAAACACCGCTTGGTGTGCTGTTAAAACATAATTTTATGAGTTTTTTCTGAAAGTTTGAGCGAAATCGGCTCGCTCAATTTTTTTTATAATGCGTTGAATGTGCGCGGTTTTTGCGATTTTTTGCGAATTATTGCCACGCTAATACACGGTCCAAGTTATTTATTTTGTTTTGCTTCCTGCTCGAAGTGTGTAGCATATTGATCATATTGATATATATTAAATGTCCGCCAATTTTTATTTCCTTACTTTTGACCTAAAAACTTTTTTTGGGGGGTTGACCCCCCGGGGGCTAGAGGAGGCCAAACACGAATGCCAAAAATTTTTTTAAAATTTTTTTTTCAAAACCATCAAAAATGTAAAATTTATCACATATGAAGAATCTTGATATAGCGTTTGTGTAAAAAAACCTAATACTAAGCTTACAATATGCTGTCAAAAATGACGAATTTGAAATTTGGAAGGATTCCAAGCCCTATGCTGGCAGCAGCAAAAAAAATAAGCCTTAAAAGTTTATTTTTTTGAATTTCCAGGTTATTTTGTTAGAAAAACATATTTTCAAAGTTAAAATCCTACTACAAAATTGCCAAATATCGCAGCTAAAAAAATGCTCTTTTTTAAGTGTTTTCTTACTTGCGACCATGTTTTCTAATATTATTCTAATTAATTAATTAAGACTGCCGCACATTGGAGTGAAAATGAATGCAATGAATTTTTTTTCTCGCGCCGCAAAACCACCTGGCGCAAAATGAAAAATCTTATGCGCGTATTTTATTTTTTATTAAATTAATCCTACGGGAGAAAATATTTAACCACCTCTCGAGTTGGATAAATTCTTATTTTTAAAACAATAGAAAAAGTTTAACCCGACTTTTACCTAGAAAACTGATTTTTCATTCGCATCCTTAAGCACGTGAAAAATGTTAACCTGGGGCCTATTTCATAAATACGTTTGTAAATTGTTATTTTACAAGTCTCCGCCTATTTTTTGGTTTTTTGGCATGTAAAATTTTTGTTATTAAGAAATATTTTATTAAGCCTTTAATCAAATTAATATTATTTTTTCGTATTACCAAGTGTCTGGCAGTTACAAATATACTTTTATTTTTTTCATGGTAACAACCAATTTTTTATTTATAATAACCGTTAAAATACTCATCAACTTTCATTTGTGAAAAAATTCACATTTTTGAAAAACAACTTATTTTAATAAAAATCAATTATATTACAATTTTGTTTGATTTTTAGGTCTTGTTTAGACTTAGGAACAATAAATCGGTGGAAAACCAAGTTTAAATTAGCGTTTAAAGCCAAAAAAGTTTTGTTGTTCATGTTTTTGGTGGTCCATGTAACTTTCGAATTTTTAATTTTTTTGAAAATTTTTCAGTTCTTCAGACTTCTAGCATTGTTAAAACATAGTTTTTAATTTAATTTGTGTGTTTACAATTTTTTATTAACATTATAATTTGCATATGCTGAAAAAGGTCATTTTTTGGGTATAAATTGGACGTCTGTGAAGTTTACACCCCTATTCCCCCCCTTTCAAAAAATTTCGAAAATCATTGATAACTTTTTCAAACCTGCAAATAAAAGTGGGGCATTTCATACATTACATGTAGTTTTTTGTCTAAAATTTTTCAAAAATAATTTCCGAATGATACAATGTTGAGTAACTCTTAAATCTAAAAATTAAAAAGGGGGAGCTTCCCCCTTTTTAGAAATTTTAATGAAATTTTTTTATGCTTATTTTTTTTAAAATTTATAGGTTTTCTCGTAGATTTTGTTATTTTACCTTAAAATTTTTAAAGTTTCTGCTTTAACTTGCATTAAAAAAAATTCTAAAAAAAGTTTTTTTAATATCTTTTTTAAGCAAATAAACCACATGTTATGTCCAGCTAATAAACAGCACATGGACTTGTTTTATATGGATGGACAGTTTAAAAAATTTGTCTTTTTCACATTTTGTGACTGTTTGCTTAAAAAGTGTCTTATATAAAACAAAAAATTAGAAACACGCAAACATAAAATCTATATATAGGCACCTTGCACTGGAACTCGGTTTATACATGAAGTATGCAATATACATAAGTGTCACCATAATGGATAATTACCGTATCTCCTACTTATTTTTTGTAGTATGCAGATCAACCGATCGAAATTTCGCGCGCTTTCGATCGGTTGATCTGCATACTACAAAAGATAAGTAGGAGATACGGTAATTATCCATTATGGTGACTCGCTATGTTTACTGCATACTTCATGTATAAACCGAGTTCCAGTGCAAGTTGCCTATAAATAGACGCAATGTGTGAGTGTGTATATGTGCATGTGTGTTTGTTTGTGTGTGTGTGTTCCCTAATTCCTCCCCAACCACCCAACGGATTAAAATGAATGAGGTATCATTAGAAAGCTTATACCCTGGGACATGTCGTAAAAGGGTTTGAAATATCAAAAATTTATACATAGACATCTTTATACTGGACAACGCGTTTTCACTAAAGAGTGAACCCTATGGATTTTGGAACAAAAAATTTTGTCTCTGAACTAGCTAAAGCTTATTGGTGAGACATATTAGTCAACGAAGAGTCTAAAATTAATTTTTTTTTTAAAAAATCAAAATGAACATCTTTGTGCTGGACAGTGTTTTTTTTGCTAAAAAATGCACCTTCTGTCATAACCACAAAATAGATTGCTCCGAATGACATATCATTGGAAAGCTTATAGTTTGGGGAATGTCGTGGGAAGGCTGAAATTAAAAAAATGACATGAACATCTTCATGTTGGACAACGTATTTTTACCAGAAGGGGTCCTATAGGGCCACTTGTTTTATTAAAAATGATGTCTTCTAAATTGGGGTTTGTAAATTTTTTTTGTTCACCATTGAAATGAAAATTTAAAAATTTGCTGTCCTATTAGCTAATTTCCCAAAATATCTCAACTTTTCTGATCCATCTAATAATTTTATCTAATACAAAGTTTAACTTAGACAATTTGCATAAAATTCGGGTAATATTTTATAATAAAAAAATAAGTTTCAAAGGGTTTTTTGGTTTAAAACAGCAACATCTCGTCAAGTTTTAAATTAATCGGAAACAATAAGATGGTTTTGGAAAAGTAAGAACACCAGAAATCAGTTTCACTGGTAGAGCACTACTTTAAAAACCCAATCGTTTAAAAGACTAAACCTTTAAGTATGAGTTGTTTCGTTCGATGTAAAAACCGGTTTCATGTGTGCACAATATGGTGTGCATATGTTGGATGCATCTGTGTTTTATGTGTGTAGTCTTTGTTGTAGTGTAGTTTGAGAGAACTCGTTCTGAAATTTTATATGAATATCCGTGTATCTGTAAAATATAAATATAAATAATGGATGGAGGGGAGTAGCATAGGAATATATAGCCCCACGGCCACCACGCCAACCATAACAAGGACTTTCAATCAATCCGATTTTGATCAATCCGCGAGTGGTTTTTGCTACGCGTTATCTGCGTTAGTAACATCTATTATTCAGAGTCAAAACAAAAAAACAACACCATTTTCTGTCTATCATAACAAGCGTTAGTAACATCTATTATTCAGAATCAAAACAAAAAAAACAACACCATTTTCTGTCTATCATAACAATTGTTTTAACCCTTTGGGATTTTTTCCGTTGCAAATTCGCAAAAACTATTTAGCACCACTGCTGCTTAGTGTTAAACTTGACACCGTCCGCCGACTCGATCCCTTTTGCAGATTTGCAGTGATTTTTGGTGAAAAAATCTCAAAAGGTTTTTTGACTGAAAAACAATCGATTGTTTGTAAAGTGCCGAAATCAAATGCATACATTTAATTTCGGCAATTTTCCATTTTTTTTAACTGATTTAATTAAGTAAAAAAACAACTTTTGTACAATGAAACTTTTATGACGCAACGCAGTATCGTGAAAGCTTCAAAATGAGCTATCAAACATGAAAATCGGGCCATACAGTGAAAAGTTACATTGGAAAAACGAAAAAAGTGCCGAAATTAAATGCACTACCCGGCTAAAAACAATTTTCTGCGCTTCGTGCGGAATGTTTATTTACTTATGCCAAATACTTCATTATTTTCTTATCAATTTTAATAAAAACAAAAATAAAAAAAAATGAAAAACAAATAAAACAAAAAAAAGTTTTTACAAACAATTTGCCCCTAAAATTTTCGGTTTCCAAAACATTATTTATGTAACAATTAACAATGGGAACAATGAATTACGACTGAGCAACGCAAAGTTCGAGAAAATGTATTTAAAATTACTTCTCCTAACCTTAAATGTTTAACAGATATTGAAGTATTTCCGGGCTTTAACGCCAATTTTTAATTGCAAGCAAACAAGCTTCAAATAAAACTTTTCTCCGACGTTTCGAAGCAACTGCGTGCTTCTTTTTTAAAGGCTCTAAAACAATATAACAATTATAATATTTTAAAATAATGTCAAAAAAACAGTGATATATACATAATTAAATAAAACAACAAGGTCAAAAAATCAATATTTGATAAAACTTCTCAAAAAGGTGCATAAAATTAGCGGCAATAAAACGAGTAAATCACACCGGAGTAAATCATAGAGTAAACAAAAAGAAGTGTTCATAATTAGTAAGAATGACAGTCTTGTGTCAGCTGTTCGGAAAAAAATGACTGAATATTATTGATTAAAGAAAAAGAATATTGATTAAAATTCAAGAAGTTCTTTTGGTAAGTGTTTTTTGCTGCAAGTAATAGCATTGGGTGGATTTCGGATTTTGCTGTATTTAAAGATCGTGATTTCGAATTTAAATTTATAAATAGAGCTTCTTTTTTCAATAATTCATTGGAAAAGCGTTTTTTGGTTATCGTGGAAGATTTATCGAGTATTTTTGTTTTTAAAACATTAATATTATGTTGTGTTTCTATGGTATGCTGTTTCAATGCAGAATTCGGGTCTTTTTGGTGTTCTTTTAGTTTTCGTACTGTTTGGCCGATATAAACACCAAAAAGACCCAATCCGCATAAACGCCTTAGAAACACAATATAATAGTTAATTTTTGTAAATGAAAATACCAAATGTTCCACGAAACCAAAAACCGCTTGAAGGAATTATCACTGAAATAAAGAAGCTCTATTTCTAGATTTAAATTCGAAATCACGTAGATCTTTAAATACAGCAAAATGCAAAAATCCACCCAATGCCTACTTTGCAGCAAAAAACACTTTACCAAAACTTTCTTTAATATTAATCAATATTATTTTCTTTAATCAATAATATTCAGTCATTTTTTTCCGAACAGCTGACACAAGACTGTCATTCTTACTAATTACTGAACACTTTCTTTTGTTTACTCTATGATTTACTCGTTTATCCGCTAATTTTATGCACCTTTTTCAGAAGTTTTATCAAAATATTGATTTTTACAACCTTGTTGTTTTATTTTAATTATGTATATATCACTGTTTTTTTGCCATTATTTTAAAATATTATAATTGTTATATTGTTTTAGAGCCTTTAAAAAAGAAACACGCAGTTGATTCAAACATTAGGAGAAAGTTTTTTTTATTTGAAGCTTGTTTGATTACAATTAAAAATGGCGTTAAACTTCACTTTCAATATCTGTTAAATTTTTTAAGGTTAGGAGAAGTAATTTTAAATACATTTCTAAACGCGGCTGTCGTAATTACTTGTCCCATTCTTAATTGCCTCAATATTTTTGGAAAAGAAGTAGGACATTGTTCTAAAACTTTTTTTGTTTTTTATTTGTTTTTTTCATTTTTTTTTATTTTTGTTTTTATAATGAATGAAGTTAAAAAATTATATTCTCTACTGTAAATTCGCCACAGAAAAAAAAACTCCCAAACCACTTAAGCATCAACGTGGCGCTGGACGCCGCATGATGGTTTTACCCACCCAGTAATCTTTTAACCCTTTGAGATTTTTAAAAAAAAATGTTGTCCAAATTAAATATTTGCAAATCTGCAGAAGGGTTCCGCGTCAGTGCTGCTCTGTATTAAACTTGGCATCGAGTCGGAGGACGGCGTCAAGTTTAACACTGAGCAGCAGTGGTGCTGAATGGTTTTTGCAGATTTGCAACGGAAAGAATCCCAATGGTTAAAACAAATGTTGTGATAGACAGAAAATAGGTGTTTTTTTTTGTTTTGATTCTGAATAATAGATGTTATTAACGCAGATAACGCGTAGCAAAAACCAATCGCGGACTGATAGAAATCGGATTGATCGAAAGTCCTTATCATGGTTTGCACGGTGGCTGTGGGGGCTATATATCCCTATGCTACTCCCCGCCATCCATTATTTATATTTTTATTTTACAGATACACGGGTATTCATATAAAATTTTAATCTCTCAAACTACACTACAACACAGACTACACACATAAAACACAGATGCATCCAATATATGCACCCCATATTGTGCACACATGAAACCGGTTTTTACATCGAACGAAACAACTCATACTTAAAGGTGTAGTCCTTTAAACGATTGGGTTTTTAAAGTAGTGCCCTACCGGTGAAACTAATTTTTGGTGTTCTTACTTTTCCAAAACCATCTTAATGTTTCTGATTAATATAAAACTTGACGAGATGTTGTTGTTTTAAACCAAAAAACCCTTTGAAACTTAATTTTTTATTATAAAATATTACCCGAATTTTATGCAAATTGTCTAAGTTAAAATTTGTATTAGATAAAATTTTTAGATGGATTAGAAAAGTTAAGATATTTTGGGAAATTAGCTAATAAAGACAGCAAATTTTTAAATTTCGATTTCAATGGTGGACATAAAAAAATTTACAAACCCTAATTCAGACGACACAAATTTTAATAGAACAAGTGGCCCTATAGAACCCCTTCTGGTAAAAATACGTTGTCCAGCATAATTCATGTCATTGTTCATGAATTTTTTTTTCATGCGTTGTTCATGTCTTTTTTTTTAATTTCAGCCTTCCCACGACATTTCCTAAACTATAAGCTTTCCAATGATATGTCATTTAGACCAATCTATTTTGTGGTTACGACAGAGGGTGCATTCTTTTTTAGTAAAAAAAACACTGTCCAGCATAAAGATCTCCATTTTGTTTTTTCAAAAAAGTTTTAATTTCAAACTCTTCATTGACTATTATCTCTCACCAATAAGTTTAAGCTGATTTAGAGACAAAAATTTTTTTGTTCCAAAATTCGTAGGGTCCACTCTTTTTTGAAAACGCGTTGTCCAGTATAAAGATTTCTATGTATAAATTCTCGATATTTCAAACCTCCTTACGACAATTCCCAGAGTGTAAGTTTTCCAATGATACTTCATTCATTTTAATCCGTTGGGTGGTTGGGGATGAATTAGGCAACACACACACACACACACAAACACACATACACATATACACACTCACACATTGCGTCTATTTATTGGGCTTGCACTGGAACTCGGTTTTTTTATATACATGAAGATATATTTAATTGACGTAGCGAGTCACCATAATGGATAATTACCGTATCTCCTACTTATCTTTTGTAGTATGCAGATCAACCGATCGAAAGCGCGCGAAATTCGATCGGCTCCATACTCAAAAAATAAGTAGGAAGATTGATTTTGTCCGTTATGGTGACACTTATCTGCATCTTAATATAAACCGATTTTCAGTGCAATCATATATATAGATTTTATGTTTGCGTGTTTCTAATTTTTTTGTTTTATATAAGACACTTTTTTAAGCAAAGCGCATGTAAAAGACAAATTTTTAAACTGTCCATCCATATAAAACGAGTCCATGTGCTGTTTATTAGCTGGACATAACATGTGGTTTATTTGCTTAGAAAAAGATATTAAAAAAACTTTTTTAGAATTTTTTTTAATGCAAGTTAAAGCAGAAACTTAAGATTTTAAGGTAAAATAACAAAATATACGAGAAAACCTATAAATTTTAAAAAAATAAGCATAAAAAATTTCATTAAAATTTCTAAGAAGGGGGAAGCCCCCCCCCCCTTTTTAATTTTTAGATTTAAGAGTTACTCAACATATCATTCGGAAATTATTTTGAAAAATTTCCAACGAAAAACTACATGTATGCCCACTTTTATTTGGGTTGAAAAAGTTATCAATGAATTTTCGAAATTTTTTGAAAGGTTTAAATAATCTAAACTTCACAGATATTTTCAAAAAACCTTTTTCCAGCATATGCAAATTATAATGTTAATAAAAAATTGTAAACACACAAATTAAATTAAAAACTATGTTTTAACAATCTCAAAGTCTGAAGAGAAAAATTTTCAGAAAAAATTAAAAAATGTGAAAGCTAAATGAACCCACCAAAAACCTGGAACAATATAACTTTTTTGGCTTTAAGACCGCTAATTAAAATTCGTTTTCACCGATTTACTGTCCCAAAAAAATCTAAGCAAGACCTAAAAATCAAACAGAAATTGTAATATAATTGATTTTTATTAAAGTAAAGTTGTTTTTTTTCAAAAAATGTAGAATTTCTCACAACTAAAAGTTGATGAGTATTTAACGGTTATTATGAGAAATAAAAAAATCATGGTTGTTACCGTGAAAAAATAAAAGTTTTATTTGTAAATGCCCAGAACACTTGGTAATACGAAAAAATAATATTAATTTGATTAAAAGGTTAATAAAAATATTTTTAATTGAACAAAAATTTACATGCCAAAACAAACATAACGAGACTTGTAAAACAACAATTAGCAAACGTCTTACGAAAATAGGCCCAGCAAAATATTTTTAACGTGCTTAAGAGATCAATGAAAAATCAGTTTTCTAGATAAAAGTCGGGTTTAAACTTTTCTATTGTTTTAAAAATAAGAATTTATCCAACTTGAGAGGGTCAGTTAAACTTTTTTCTCCCGTCCAGATTAATTTAATAAAAAATAAAAAACGCGCATGGCAGATTTTTCATTTGCGCCAGGTATTTTTTTACAGCACGAGAGAAAAAAAATTCCATTGCGCTCATTTCACTCCAATGTGCGGAGGTCTTACTTAATTAGATTAGAATAATATTCAAAAAACATGGTTGCAAGTAAGAAAACGCTAAAAAAGAGCATTTTTTTAGCTGCGATATTTGGCAATTATAATTGGATTATTAACTTTGAAAATATGTTTTTCTAACAAAATAACCTGGAAATTTCAAAAAATAAAGTTTTAGAGGCTTATTTTTTAAATTGCTGCTGCCAGCATACGGGCTTGGAATGCTTTAAAATTTTAAATTCGTCATTGTTGACAGCTTATTCTAAGCTAATATTAGGTTTTTTTTACACAAACAATATATCAAAATTCATCATATGTGATAAATTTTACATTTTTATATGTTTTGAAGAAAAATTTGAAAAAAATTTTCGGCATTCGTGTTTGGCCCTCTCTAGCCCCCGGGGGGGTCAACCCCCCAAACAAAATTTCTAGGTCAAAAGTAAGAAATAAAAATTGGCGGACATTTATTATATAACAATGTGATCAATATCGTACACACTTCGAGCAGAAAGCAAAATAAATGTAATTTTATAGCGCGGGTCGGAAAAATCGCAAAGTGTACATTATAAAAAATTGAGCGTGCCGATATTCGCTCAAACTTTCAGAGCGAAAAACGCATTATAAAATTATGTTTAAGCATACACAAAGCGACCCTCAATCACATAAAAGCTTCATGTTTTTGCTGGCCATGTAACTGAACTTTCAAAAAACTCAAAAATTCATGTGTACTTACCCAACACGCAACAAAACTAAAAAAATGCCGTGTGCTGTTAAAACATAATTTTATGAGTTTTTTCTGAAAGTTTGAGCGAAATCGGCTCGCTCAATTTTTTTTATAATGCGTTGAATGTGCGCGGTTTTTGTGATTTTTTGCGAATTATTGCCACGCTAATACACTGTCCGAACTATTTATTTTGTTTTGTTTCCTGCTCAAAGTGTGTACGATATTGATCATACTATTATATATTAAATGTCCACCAATTTTTATTCCTTACTTTTGACCTAAAATTTTTTTTTGGGATTGACCCCCCGGGGCTAGAGGGGGGGGGGTGGCAAACACGAATGCCAAAAATTTTTTTCAAATTTTTCTTCAAAACATATAAAAATGTAAAATTTATCACATATGATGAATTTTGATATAGCGATTGTGTAAAAAAACCTAATACTAAGCTTACAATATGCTGTCAAAAATGACGAATTTGAAATTTGGAAGGATTCCAAGCCCGTATGCTGGCAGCAGCAAAAAATTTAACCTTAAAAGTTTATTTTTTTTAGAATTTCCAGGTTATTTTGTTAGAAAAACATATTTTCAAAGTTAAAATGCTACTACAAAATTGCCAAATATCGCAGCTAAAAAATGCTCTTTTTTAAGTGTTTTCTTACTTGCAAACATGTTTTCTAATATTAGTCTAATTAATTAATTAAGACTGCCGCACATTGGAGTGAAAATAAATGCAATGAATTTTTTTCCCGCGCCGCAAAACCACCTGGCGCAAAATGAAAAATCTTACTCAATGCGCGTATTTTATTTTTTATTAAATTAATCCTACGGGAGAAAATATTTAACTACCTCTCGAGTTGGATAAATTCTTATTCTTAAAACAATAGAAAAAGTTTAACCCGACTTTTATCTAGAAAATTGGTTTTTCACTCGCATCCTTAAGCACGTAAAAAAAGTTACCCTGGGGCCTATTTCATTAAGACGTTTGTAAATTGTTATTTTACAAGTCTCCGTCTATTTTTTGGCATGTAAAATTTTTGTTATTAAGAAATATTTTATTAAGCCTTTAATCAAATTAATATTATTTTTTCGTATTAGCAAGTGTCTGGCAGTTACAAATATACTTTTATTTTTTTCATGGTAACAACCAATTTTTTATTTATAATAACCGTTCAAATACTCATCAACTTTTAGTTGTGAAAAAATTCACATTTTTGAAAAACAACTTATTTTAATAAAAATCAATTATATTACAATTTTGTTTGATTTTTAGGTTTTGCTTAGACTTAGGAACAATAAATCGGTAGAAAACCAAGTTTAAATTAGCGTTTAAAGCCAAAAAAAGTTTTGTTGTTCATGTTTTTGGTGGTCCATGTAACTTTCGAATTTTTAATTTTTTTAAAAAATTTTCAGTTTTAGAAGCATTGTTAAAACATAGTTTTTAATTTAATTTGTGTGTTTACAATTTTTTATTAACATTATAATTTGCATATGCTGAAAAAGGTCATTTTTTGGGTATAAATTGAATAATGTGAAGTTTACACCCCTATTCCCCCCTTTCAAAGAATTTCGAAAATCATTGATAACATTTTCAAACCTGCAAATAAAAGGGGGGCATTATATACATTACATGTAGTTTTTTGTCAATAATTTTTTAGAAATAATTTCCGAATGATACAATGTTGAGTAATTTTTAAATCAAAAAATTAAAAAGGGGTGAGCTTGCTACTTGCCCCCCTTTTTAGAAATTTAAATGAAATTTTTTTATGCTTATTTTTATAAAAATTATAGGTTTTCTCGTAGAAATTGTTATTTTAACTTAAAAGTTTTGAAGTTTCTGCTTTAACTTGCATAAAAAAAGATTTAAAAAATTTTTTTTAATATTCTTTTTAAGAAAATAACACCACATGTTATGTCCTGCTCATAAACAACACATGGATTTGCTTTATATGGATGGACATTTTAAAAATTTTCTTTTCCACATTTTGTAACTGTCTTCTTAAAAATTGTCTTATATAAAACAAAAAATTAGAAACACGCAAACATAAAATCTATATATAAATAGACGCAATGTGTGAGTGTGTATATGTGTATGTGTGTTTGTTTGTGTGTGTTCCCTAATTCCTCCCCAACCACCCAACGGATTAAAGTGAATGGGATATCATTAAAAAGCTTATATCCTGGGACATGTCGTAAAGGGGTTTGAAATATCGAAAATTTATACATAGACATCTTTATATTGGACAACGCGTTTTCACCCAGGGGTGAACCCTATGGGTTTTGGAACAAAAAAATTTGTCTCTGAATTAGCTAAAGCTTTGGTCAGACATATTAGTCAACGAAGAGTCTAAAATTAAAACTTTTTTGAAAAAATCGAAATCGACATCTTTATGCTGGACAGTGTTTTTTGCTAAAAAAGAATGCACCCTCTGTCATAACCACAAAATAGATTGGTCTAAATGACATGTCATTGAAAAGCTTATAGTTTGGGAAACGTCGTGGGAAGGCTGAAATTAAAAAAATGACATGAACATCTTTATGCTGGACATTTTTACCAGAAGGGGTTCTATAGGGCCATTTGTTTTATTAAAAATTGTGTCTTCTAAATTAGGGTTTGTAAATTTTTTTATGTTCATCATTGAAATCGAAATTTAAAAATTTGCTGTCTTATTAGCTAATTTCCCAAAATATCTCAATTTTTCTGATCCATCTAATAATTTTATCTAATACAAATTTTAACTTAGACAATTTGCATAAAATTCAGTTAATATTTTATAATAAATAATTAAGTTTCAATAGGTTTTTTGGTTTAAAACAGCAACATCTCGTCAAATTTCAAATTAATCAGAAACATTAAGATGGTTTTGGAAAAGTAAGAACACCAGAAATCAGTTTCACCGGTAGAGCACTACTTTAAAAACCCAATCGTTTAAAGGACTACACCTTTAAGTATGAGTTGTTTTGTTCGATGTAAAAACCGGTTTCATGTGTGCACAATATGGTGTGCATATATTGGATTCATCTGTGTTTTATGTGTGTAGTCTGTGTTGTAGTGTAGTTTGATCGAACTCGTTCTGAAATTTTATATGAATACCTGTGTATCTGTAAAATATAAATATAAATAATGGATAGCGATGAGTAGCATAGGGATATATAGCCCCACAGCTACCGCGCCAACCATAATAAGGACTTACGATCAATCCGATTTCGATCAGTCCGCGATTGGTTTTTGCTACGCGTTATCTGCGTTATTAACATCTATTATTCAGAATCAAAACAAAAAAAAGAAAAAAAACACCTATTTTCTGTCTATCACAACAAATTGTTTTAACACTTTGGGATTCTTTCCGTTGAAAATCCGCAAAAACTATTCAGCACCACTGCTACTCAGTGTTAAACTTGACGCCGTCCGCCGACTCGACGCTAAGTTTAATACAGAGCAGCACTGACACGGAATCCCTTCTGCAGATTTGCAATGGTTTTTGGACAAAAAAATCTCAAAGGGTTAAAATATTAATGGGTGGGTAAAACCATCATGCGTCGACAAGCGCCACATTGATGCTTAACTGTGGCGAGTTTACAGTAGAGAATGTAATTTTTTAACTTCATTCATTATCATCATGACCTTTTTCTTTCTTTGAAGCATAGGTGGGCAAGTAAATGCGAAGATTTTAATAGTGATGAAAATGAACTCGACCAAATTCACGTAAAAATAATATGCATAAGCATAATTGGCACACAATTTATTGGTCGTTCTGTATGGTTTATTTCAGTAATACTACCTTCAGCAGTTTTTGCGCGGTTTTTCAACAAAAAAGCTAAGGTGCTTCAACGGTTGCGAACGCACTTTTCAACAAAACCGTATTTAAATTATTCCTTATGTGTCTTTGGTCGATTAATACAATAGAATATTAAATATTCTATTATAAAAAAATTATAATATTTAGAAAATTACAAATTTAGTTTTAGAGGATTTGGAATAGGTCAGAGGCGTAGCCAAAAAATTGTTTAAGGGGTGCTCAATGTCGTGGATTTGAGTTTTAAATCAAACACATTTAAAATTTAACAATAAATTAATTACAGTCAAGAATACATGAAAATTAATTCATAAAAAAATGAGAAATAAATAGCAATATACGGGATATGTTTGGATTCAACCAATATGCAAACGTATTCATAATTAAAAAATATACGCGGTGCGGTAATTTAAAAAATATATAAAAATATGCATACGTATGCATATTGGTCGGATTAGATCCACACATCCCGTATAATTAGTTTTTCTTTTTTTTATTAATTAATTTAAATGTATTTCGTTACAGTGGATTTAATTTTGAAAAATCGTTTTAAATTTTTATTTATTAATATTTCGGTTATGATAATTTATTTTTGTATAATTAAAAAAAAACCTTTGAAAATCTAAAAAAAATTGAGTAGTCGTTTTGCGCGCCCAATAGGTAGAGCTTTGTCAACAGCTAAATGAGCTAAATTTTTGTCAACAATATTAGCAAAAAACGCATGTAAAAGGCCATGTAAAAAAGCAACGGTATGCAAGAAGGGGTTAAACATATATTCCATTTGTGAATTACGTAATAAATACTTTGATTACTTTGATTACAATGCCGTTTAATTTGCATAACGTGCACAATTTGTATAATGTCGTTTAATTTGCATAATTATGTATAACGCCCATGTAAAAAAGCAAAGGTATGCAAAAAGGGGGTTTAAAATATATGCAATTTGTAAATCAAGTAAATAAATAACTTGATTAGGTTTTTGTTTAATTTGCAATGGCATAGGTGAGTGCAGCTGATTGTATGTTAAGCATGATAAACAGTACATTTAGTATTTTTTCGCGCGGTTTTCTAACCCAAGAATTAAGGGGATTCAAAAGTTGCAAAATATTGTTTAAAAAGTCTCACTTACGTAACAGTAAAATAAACATATTAATACCATTTTATGAAGACGATGTAGTAGTATTATTTACTCGTATGTTATTCAATGTTTCTACAAAATATCGACCAGCAGTGTATATGAATACCAAAATGTCGCTTACATACTCATTAATTACTATTTTTACAAATATAAAAAGTTTTGAAATACATCTTTTACCTGGAAAATGGCATCTACAAAAAACATTCTGCAGTGCGCTTTTCAAAGAATGTGCGGTAACGATTCCCGGTTTACAACCTTAAAAACAAATCTCTCTTTGTCTCTGTGTTAGTGTTGTAAAAAGTTACTTTTACTTTTACTTAAAGTAATAAAAGTAACGGATTTTGGATTACTTTTACTTTTACTTTTACTCGATTTTTGAAATTTCAATTACTTTTACTTTTACTCTTACTCGACTTTTGAAATTTCAAATACTTTTACTTTTACTTTTACTCGGATTTTCCACTGCAAATACTTAAATTAATTTAAGTATAATTTAAGTAATTTCAATGGGTAGATTTCCTATGGGCTTGTTGTAAAGTGAATGGTAGAAGATAATTTTTTAAGCCGCTAACACGCTAAAACCATTTATTTTGACTGAAAACCTTATTAAAATGATAATTTATACATAAAATTAGCAAAAAAACTTTAGAAAAGAGCTCTGGAGCATCAAAAACCGGTGTTTTGCTCCGTTTCAAAATTACTTTTATTATACTTTTACTCTTACTTTTACTTAAAAAAATAGGCCTTACTTTTACTTTTACTTTTACTTTACTTAAATAAAATTTCAACTATTACTTTTACTTTTACTTTACTTAAATTAAAAAATCACAAATTACTTTTACTCTTACTTTACTTAAATTAAAATTTTTCAAATTACTTTTACTTTTACTTAAAATAATCCAAAATCAATACTTTTTACAACACTACTCTGTGTGTGTGTGTGTGTGTGTGTGTGTGTGTGTGTGTGTGTGTGTGTGTGTGTGTGTGTGTGTGTGTGTGTGTGTGTGTGTGTGTGTGTGTGTGTGTGTGTGTGTGTGTGTGTGTGTGTGTGTGTGTGTGTGTGTGTGTGTGTGTGTGTGTGTGTGTGTGTGTGTGTGTGTGTGTGTGTGTGTGTGTGTGTGTGTGTGTGTGTGTGTGTGTGTGTGTGTGTGTGTGAGAGAGAGAGAGAGAGAGAGAGAGAGAGAGAGAGAGAGAGAGAGAGAGAGAGAGAGAGAGAGAGAGAGAGAGAGAGAGAGAGAGAGAGAGAGAGAGAGAGAGAGAGAGAGAGAGAGACAGAGAGAGAGAGAGTGTGTGTGTGTGTGTGTGTGTGTGTGTGTGTGTGTGTGTGTGTGTGTGTGTGTGTGTGTGTGTGTGTGTGTGTGTGTGTGTGTGTGTGTGTGTGTGTGTGTGTGTGTGTGTGTGTGTGTGTGTGTGTGTGTGTGTGTGTGTGTGTGTGTGTGTGTGTGTGTGTGTGTGTGTGTGTGTGTGTGTGTGTGTGTGTGTGTGTGTGTGTGTGTGTGTGTGTGTGTGTGTGTGTGTGTGTGTGTGTGTGTGTGTGTGTGTGTCACACACTAAAACAAAATTAGCACGTCACTGGAATTTTCTTAATATAATGTGCGTGTGGTTCTATAATAAATGTATTACGAAACTGAAATTTTTAAATAAAAGTTGATTTGTATCTGTACTTTTAAATTCTGAAAGATATAAAATAAAGTGGAACGAAAGAACGACTTTAGCCATTTACAAGATTTTAAAATAGACTCATAAATAAGCAAACATTCACATACATTAAAAAAGATTTATGCGAAAATTATATCAGTGTGCAGTTATTATTTTATTTACAGTTTATACTCGATCACTGATATAACTTTTGTATAGATCGATACGTTGGTGATCACTTAATTTGTTGTCAATTATTTGCGCATTATTTTGTTAAAAGTGTGGTATTTTAATATATCGTCGTTACTACGGCAAAATGAGCCACAGTTTGTATAAAATATGTGTGCCTGTGACTCATTTTAAATTTAAAACAGGATCCTATAACCTACAGAATGAGTCACAGTCACGTGTATTTTGTGGTCACTGTGGCTCATTTTGCACTAGTAACGACGATATTTTCTCTGCTTTTTCCCTGAAAATGTTTTTATTAAATTTTATAAGTAAATAAATTTAAGCTTTATTCATAAAAATAACATTTAATAAACATAACCATAGTAATTCAGACTTATTTCACAAAAAATAACTTAATAGAACAAAAACTCAGTGCCTAAAAACCAATAAATTATAATAATCATTACTAAAGCCAGCCGGACCAGTAAACTAGTAATGTCCTTACGAACCAATATCATACTTAGGAGCTTCTGCCATTTAAAACTGAGATACCTTCGGAGCTCCAGAGCTTTACCCTTTGAATGAACGATTTGAAATATGTTTTAATTTACTCTATCCAAATTTTTTATTTCACAAAAAAATTTTTAAAAAAATATTCTCTGAAATTACACTTTACTTATTTACGAAATTCAATACCGCAGAGCTCCAGAGCTCCACAGCCTCTGCGTCTTCGGAGCTCCGAAAAAAGAGCTCCGCTCCGAGCTTCGGCTCTAGAAACATCTCTGTTATAAACTTTTTTTTCCACAAGAATTCAATTTTCAAGTAAAATCGAACACAAGAAACGTTTGTAAGGTCTATGCTTTTATATATTTATTTTTTTGCAAAATAATTACTCAAGAAAAAGCATAAAAACTAAAATATTTGAGATGTTTTTTAATAGACCCTTATGGTGGCGCTCGACACTAACCGTTGGAAGTTTGAAATACACACATATACAAATCGAGCGTCCAAAGTCAGGTAAATAAAACATGCTGAAAACATGCTATAAATGATTATTGTATATTAAACTAAATACTAGTAAATTAAATTAAACAAAAAAAATTATTTATCCTGCAAAAATATGCTGCAATATTTATGTTTTTATTGTTTTATTGTATTTTTAGACAAATATTTAAATAAATTCTAAAACATGTTAGAATTAAGGTGTGAAATAATAGATTTAAAATCAATTTGAGCTAAAAATTAAATTATTTTGTATTTAAATAGGTTATTATATTTGCATTTAAATTTTTATGTGACTAAAATTCAATTGTTGACCTATAAACGTGTAAAACTTTTATAACATGCAAAAAACATGCAAAAACATGCAAAAACCTGCCAAAACATGCCAGAAACAAGCTGTAAAATAACACATTTAAAATCAAAATAAACTAAAAAAATTTGTTTAATGTGTAAATAGGCTGATATATTTGCATTTCTGCGTTTTTATTTAATAAAAATGCAAGTGTTAACCCATAAACGTGTGGAAATTTCAAAAACATGCTGAAAACATGCAAAAACCTGCAAAAACATGCCAGAAAAACATGCCAACTTCCTTGCGCCAATTAAAATTTAGTGTTTTAAAATGGTTCATTTTTATAAACTCACTTTCAAGGCTTTGTTCTATTGAATATTTTGCCCGAAATTAACAAAAAAAGTTTACACACATGCTTTAAGCTCAAAAATGCTCTCGCAAAGCCTTACGAGGCTCTCATAGGGCTGGCCTCACGAGGGTAACTTTTTTTTCCCGTAAAAATAACAAATATCACATTTATATTTTGGTATTCTAGAGATAAATAGGTTTTTATAGTGGCATTTAATTAAAAATTTTAAGAATTTAAAATTTTATGTACTGATTTTTATGTTTTTGAGACGTCTGTGAAGTTTACACCCCTATTTTTCCCCCCTTTCGAAAATTTTCGAAAATTATTTATAACTTTTTCAAACTTGCAAATAAAAGGGGGGCATTATATACATTATATGCAGTTTTTTGTCTAATTTTTTTAAAAAATAATTTCCGAATGATACAATGTTGAGTAATATTTTGAAAACTAAAAATGAAAAAGGGGAAACTTCCGGCAAGCACTAAAAGACACCTACCACACCTACTACACCTATTACATCGACCGACCTAAGCAACCTAAGCAAAACCTCAAAATCAAACAAAACATTAAATTTAGCTTAATTTTAAGGTTTTGCTTAGGTTGCTTAGGGAAATTTTTAGTAACAAGAGGACTTTCACCCCTCGGTTGGTCGGTCGGTGTAGTAGGTGTAGTAGGTGTGGTAGGTGTCTTTTAGTGCTTGCCAAACTTCCCCCTTTTTAGAAATTTTACAGAAATTTTTTTATACCTAATTTTTTTTAATTATAACACATTCTATAAAATTTGTTATTTTAACTAACAATTTTAAAGTTTATGCTTTAATTTGCATTTAAAAAAACATCAAAAAATTGTTTTTTTTTTAAATATTTATATTAAGAAAATATCACCACATGTTGTGTCCTGCTCATAGACAACACATGGACTGGTTTTATATGGATAGACATTTCGAAATATTTATGTTGTTTACGTTAGTGATTGTTAAAAAAATTATACATTAATATTGTACCTACAATAAAAAAGCTAAATTAAAAAAATATATATTATAAAATCATAAAACTCTATTTATAAAAAAATTTTATAAAAATATGAGTATTTTTATATTGGTTATATAAAAATTTTTATGAAACATTGCCCAAAGGTAGATAAAATTCCCATTTTTTATAATATTTACTATTCCTATTTCAACCTTTTGTTTGTAAGGTTGTAAACCGGGAATCGTTACCGCACATTCTTTGAAAAGAACTGCGGAATGTTTTTTGTAGGTACCATTTTCCAGGTAAAAGATGTATTTTAATTTTTTTTATATTTGTAAAAATAGTAATTAATGAGTATGTAAGCGACATTTTGGTATTCATATACACTGCTGTTCGATATTTTGTAGAAACATTAAATAACATACGAGTAAATAATACTAATACATCGTCTTCATACAATGGTATTAATATGTTTATTTTACTGTTACGTAAGTGAGACTTCTCAAACAATATTTTGCAACTTTTGAATCCCCTTAATTCTCGGGTTAGAAAACCGCGCGAAAAAATACTAAATGTACTGTTTATCATGCTTAACATACAATCAGCTGCACTCACCTATGCCATTGCAAATTAAACAAAAACCTAATCAAGTTATTTATTTACTTGATTTACAAATTGCATATATTTTAAACCCCCTTTTTGCATACCTTTGCTTTTTTACATGGGCGTTATACATAATTATTCAAATTAAATGACATTATACAAATATTCTGCACGTTATGCAAATTAAACGGTATCGTAATCAAAGTAAACAAAGTATTTATTACGTAATTCACAAATGGACTATACGTTTAAGCCCTTTTTGCATACCGTTGCTTTTTTACATGGCCGTTTTACATGCGTTTTTTGAATATTGTTACAAAAAATTTAGCTCATTATTTACAAAGCTCTATCTGTTGGGCGTGCAAAACGACTACTCAATTTTTTTTAGATTTTCAAAGGTTTTTTTTAATTATACAAAAATACATTATCATAACCGAAATATTAATAAATAAAAACTTAAAACGATTTTTTAAAATTAAATCAACTGTAACGAAATACATTTAAATTAATTAATAAAAAAAGAAAAACTAATTATACGGGATGTGTGGATCTAATCCGACCAATATGCATACCTATGCATATTTTTATATATTTTTTTAAATTACCGCACCGCGTATATTTTTTAATTATGAATACGTTTGGATATTGGTTGAATCCAAACATATCCCGTATATTGCTATTTATTTCTCATTTTTTTATGAATTAATTTTCATGTATTCTTGACTGTAATTAATTTATTGTTAAATTTTAAATGTGTTTGATTTAAAACTCAATTCCACGACATGGAGCACCCCTTAAACAATTTTTTGGCTACGCCTCTGACCTATTCCAAATCCTCTAAAACTAAATTTGTAATTTTCTAAATATTATAATTTATTTGTTTTTTTTTTTGTAATCATACGAATGCTCTCGATAGGTTAATTTCAAAAATAGAGCAGCTATGTTTTATACAAAAATAGGGGTTTTTATTGATTCATTAGTTTATCCCCTAAAATTAAAGATGATGAATTTTTATGATTTTATTATAATGCCGTCGTCGTCGTACTTACATCAAAGCAACGGTTATATGAAGACGGTACTCACTACGGGTTCACAATGGACGTGACAAGCGATCGCCATAAAGTAGTTACGGCCATTTTTTAAAAATTTTCTCGCGGTTCGCTCTGCTCTGCTATTTTTATTAAAATTGATAAAAAAATAATGCAGTATTTGGCATAAGTAACAGTAACAGAATAAACATTCCGCACGAAGCGCGGAAAATTGTTTTTAGTCCTTATATAACGTTAAGATTTGGACCCCCCTAGAGCCCCTTTCCAAAATTTTCTTAAGGGTTGCACCCCCTTTCCTAAATCCAGGCTACGCACATGCTCTAAAAGACGTCATTTTTACGTTTTTTTATTGGGCCTTCCCGTTTTAAAAAGAGGAAGTGTCCTAAAAGTTTTAAAAGGGGAGGGGGGGGTGTCGGCCATTTTAAGACCTATGGTCCAGATTAAACAATACATGGAACAAAAATCAATAATAATATAAAAATTGCTATACGATCAAGAACAGAAACTGATGAAATTTTTATTATAAATTTTAAAGGCTTTAAACTTTATTTTAAACAATCCGTTGGATTGAATATTTTTAATAATATAGTTCCATATCTTAGCTTGCTCTGAGCTTAGCTCAAAGTCCGGAAGCCATACATGATAAATGGACATAAACAAATTTCAGATTCTCCATTATTTTCCGTAAGTCACAGAGGCTATTTTAAATAACTCGGTCTCTAACAGAAATTTCCTTTCATGTTTACAAAATAATATCATTGAGGGTGAGTTGACCATGAGAACAGTTGACCAATAATTGATTAAAAAAAAACCATAAAACCAAATACTCTATTGTATTAATCGACCAAATACACATAAGGAATAATTTGATTACGGTTTGGTTGAAAAGTGCAACCGTTGAAGCACCTTAGCTTTTTTGTTGAAAACCCGCACAAAAACTGCTGAAAGTAGTATCACTGAAATAAAGATTACAGAACGACCAATAAATTGTGTGCAAACTATGCTTATACATATTATTTTTACGTGACTTTGGTCGAGTTCATTTTCATCACTATCAAAATCTTTGCATTTACTTGCCCACCTATGCTTCAAAGAAAGAAAAAGTTCATGATGATAATGAATGAAGTTCAAAAATCACATTCTCTACTGTAAACTCGCCTAAGTACAGCGTCACTGTGGCGGTTGTCGACGCATGATGGTTTTACCCACCTATTAATATTTTAACCCTTTGAGATTTTTTTTGTCGAAAAACCACTGCAAATCTACAGAAGAGAATCCGCGTCAGTGCTGCTCTGTATTAAACTTAGCGTCGGGTCGGCGGACGGCGTCAAGTTTAACACTGAGTAGCAGTGGTGCTGAATAGTTTTTGTTGATTTGCAACGAAAGGAATCCCAAAGGGTTAAAACAATTGTTGTAATAAACAGAAAATAGGTGTTGTTTTCTTTTTTTTTGTTTTGATTCTGAATAATAGATGTTAATAACGCAGATAACGCGTAGCAAAAACCAATCGCGGACTGATCGAAATCGGATTGATCGAAAGTCCTTATTATAGTTGGCGCGGTGGCCGTGGGGCTATATATCCCTATGCTACTCCCCGCCATCCATTATTTATATTTATATTTTACACACGATTCATATAAAATTTCAGAACGAGTTCTCTCAAACTATACACTATAACACAGACTACACACATAAATGCAAATTTTTTATAAATGACTGTTTTATAAATGCAAGTTGTTACCTGTTGGTTATGAACAAAGACTGGATTACCTAGGTTTAGAAAGATTAAAGGACCGAAGAGACAAAATTGATTTATATGAGTGCTTTAAAATTAAGAAAGTGCTTTAAAATTTAAATTAAGAGTGCTTTAAAATTAAGAAAGAAAAAAATAGAAAAAGCGGAAATAAAAGAAAAGAAATAGTGAAATGATAAAAACAGTAGAATTAAACTATGCATAGACTATGCTTAGTAATTATACTATTAATTCTGTTATCTGATCATTAAATAAAAATAAAATAAAACACAGATGCACCCAACATATGCACACCATATTGTGCACACACGAAACGCTTTCCAATGATATGTCATTTAGACCAATCTACTTTGTGGTTATGACAGAGGGTGCATTCTTTTTTAGTAAAAAAACACTGTCAAGCATAAAGATCTCCATTTTGATTTTTTCAAAAAAGTTTTAATTTTAGACTTTTCATTGACTAATATGTCTTACCAATAAGCTTTAGCTAATTCAGAGACAATTTTTTTTGTTCCAAAACCCATAGGGTTTAACTCGTTGGTGAAAACGCGTTGTCCAGTATAAAGATGTCTATGTATAAATTTTCGATATTTCAAACTCTTTACGACATGTCCCAGCTTTCTAATGATACCTCATTCACTTTAATCCGTTGGGTGGTTGAGGAGAAATAAGGGAACACACACACACACACACACACACACACACACACACACACACACACACACACACACACACACACACACACACACACACACACACACACACACACACACACACACACACACACACACACACACACACACACACAAACACACACACACACACACACACACACACACACACACACACACACACACACACACACACACACACACACACACACACACACACACACACACACACACACACACACACACACACACACACACACACACACACACACATACACATATACACACTGACACATTGCGTCTATTTATGTATAGATTTTATGTTTGCGTGTTTCTAATTTTTTGTTTTATATAAGACACTTTTTAAGCAAACAGGCACAAAATGTGGAAAAGACAAATTTTTTAAAATGTCCATCCATATAAAACAAGTCCATGCGTTGTTTATGAGCAGTAGCCGCACTCATAAAGGGCTAACAGGAGAAAACTCCGCAGCTGACTCCGCAGCGGAGTTTAAGCCTACGCCTTCCTAAGCCTAAGCAAAGCCTAAACACAACCTAAACTTTCTTCGCGCAGCTATTTGTTAAAGTTTAGGTTGTTTTTAAGGCTTTGCTTAGGCTTAAGAACGCATAGCCTTAAGCTTAAAAAAGGTTATTTCACTCCAGGTAACTCCGCTGCGGAGTCAGCTGCGGAGTTTTCTCCTGTTAGCCCTCATAAAGCGGGATTAACCAAGGATTAATCAACGATTGTTGATTGGCTTTTGCATTGGCTCACATAATTTAAGATAAATTGATAAAAGACTAAATTCCTTTAAATAATAATTAATAATGTACAATAAACTTATGACATAATCAAACATACAGAGGAATTAAATTTTTATCTATTCAAATTAATAATGTGATCCAATGCAAAATCGAAATTAAATTCGTGTTTTTTAATTTTATTTTTTTTATTTCGAAATTAAGGCTAACGGTAATTCCCATGGACCATGGACCAACTTGGACCCAACATGGACCCGCCCATGAGGGGTAACAGACTCACTTTAACAATACAAAACAATATAAAGTTGTTAGTTTTAACTTTTAAACGGCTTAGGCTTAGGCTTAGGATGATACTAAGCCTAAGCCTAAGCCTGAGCCTGAGGTGCACTAACAACTTTACATTGTTTTGTAATGTTAAAGTGAGTCTTTCACCCCTCATGGGCGAGTCCATGTTGGGTCCAAGTCGGTCCATGGTCCATGGGAATTACCGTTAGCCGAAATTAAGGCTAACGGTAATTCCCATGGACCATGGACCAACTTGGACCCAACATGGACCGGCCCATGAGGGGTGACAGACTCACTTTAACAATACAAAACAATATAAAGTTGTTAGTTTTAACTTTTAAACGGCTTAGGCTTAGGCTTAGGATGACACTAAGCCTAAGCCTAAGCCTGAGCCTGAGGTGCACTAACAACTTTACATTGTTTTGTAATGTTAAAGTGAGTCTTTCACCCCTCATGGGCGAGTCCATGTTGGGTCCAAGTTGGTCCATGGTCCATGGGAATTACCGTTAGCCGAAATTAAAAATTAACAATATTATGTATTTAACTTTTTTTAAATATTCTTAAAATTTGACAATTATTTATATAAAAATACTTTAGTTAAAACAATATATATACTTTTAAAGTCAAAGAACATGACAAGAAGTCCAAAAACCGCGTTTAAAGTCAGTTTTTATCAGCTTTTTAATCCGATTCTCCCCTTGTCCATTAAAAAAACACGTCCATACATAATCTTTGGTGGTTCCGAGCAATCTCCCACCCAGTGTTTCCAGTTTGGGGTTTTTCTCCCTAACTTTAGGGTTTTTTTTCAAGCGATTGAGTTTTTTTTTAAAAAAAACCCCATAGGGTTTTTTGGGGTTTTTTTTTCTCTGGATTTGGGGTTTTTTTAGGGTTTTTTTTTAGTTTGAACGAAATTTTTTAAATATCTAAATTTTTTTTTTCTT
>JASAMX010015261.1:0-16523 GCA_030248175.1 Microlaimidae sp. YZB2_3
TTAAGTGTTATACGGAGTTATTATTCATGTTTGTTTTTTTACAAATTATTCACAAAAATATCAAATTATGTATTATTTGATTACAATTACTTACTGCGTTATCAGCTGTCTTGCTTTGATTAGTATAAACCAAACTGATTTTAAAAAAACAAAAAAACGTGGAAACTAATCTTTGGCATTGTGACAACCAAACGTTTATAAAAAAACTAAACTATATAAATATAAAAAAGTTTACTCCGCGACCGGGAATCGAACCCGGGTCTCGCACGTGACAGGCGCGGATACTCACCACTATACTATCGCGGATCTGATTAAAGCCTAGCAAAAATCTTACAAATTGTAAAGTCTGATTTACACTTTAACCGAAGCACCTGATGGACAATATTCAAAAGTCGAATTTTGATTAACTTAGCAATCTTTTTTATATAACTACCTTTTCAAACGTTCTTGCGCCTAATGACGTTAACAAAAACTTCTTAAAATCCAAAAAAAAATCCTGCGAGATCTCCCAAAGTCACACGTTAAGGTTTTATTGTTTACTTTATAAAATTAAGAGTTTGTAAACTAAATTTAACACTTTTTTGCTAATTGTTTTATTCTTATTTAGTAATATTAAAAAATAGGGTTTATAAACTCATATAGACTTTTTTACGCATAACATTAATAAAACTTTTACAAATGACATGAAAGATTTTTCAAGCCAAAATGGTGTGTTTATTTTTCAAATCTATATTTTTTATCTGAACTATAAAATTTAAGTGTTATACGGAGTTATTATTCTTGCTTGTTTTTTTTTACAAATTATTTACAAAAATATCAAATTATGTATTATTTGATTACAATTACTTACTGCGTTATCAGCTGTCTTGCTTTGATTCGTATAAACCAAACTGATTTTAAAAAACAAAAAAAATGTGGAAACTAATCTTTGGCATTGTGACAACCAAATGTTTTTATAAAACTAAACTATATAAAAAAACTTTACTCCGCGACCGGGAATCGAACCCGGGTTTCGCACGTGACAGGCGCGGATACTCACCACTATACTATCGCGGAGGTCATTAAAAATTAGCGAAAATCCGACAAATTGTAAAGCCTGGTTTACACTTTAACCGAAGTTCCTGAAGGAAAATATTCAAAAGTCGAATTTTAAATAACTTAGCAATCTTTTTATATAATTACCTTTAAATGTTTTTCCTCGTAATGACAAAAAACAAACACTTCTTAATATGCAAAAACGCCTTCGAGATCTCCCAAAGTAAATCCTTTATCTTAAATTTTTTTAATTTTATAAAATCAAGAGTTTGTAAACTAAATTTAATACTTTTTTGCTAATTGTTTTATTCTTTTTTCGAAATATTAAAAAATAGGTTATATAACCTCACATAAAAATTTTTACGCATAACATTTAGGAAACTTTTACAAACGATACGAGATATTAGCCAAACCATGTTGTGTTTATTTTTCAAATATAAATATTTTATTTGAGCTACCAATTTAAGTGTTATGCAGACTTTTGATTCTGGTTTTGATTTTTGGGGTTTCGTTTTTTTTAACTTTATAAAATCATGAGTGTATAAACTAAATTCAATACTTTTTGCTAGTTGTTTTATTCTTATTTTGAAATATTAAAAAATAGGGTACATAAACTCATATTAAAATTTTTACGCATTAGGAAACTTTTACAAATGATTTTTCAAATATAAATTTTCTATTTGAACTACCAAATTGAAGCGTTATACGGACTTATGATTCTTGTTTCGTTTTTTTTTTTTTTCAAATTATTCACAAAATATCAATTTATGTATCATTTAATTATACAATTACTTATTACGTTAATCAGCTGTCTTGTTTGATTAGCATAAACCAAACTGATTGTAAAAAAACGTTGGAAACACACTTTTGACATTCTCACGACCAAATGTTGATATACAACTAAAACATAAAAATTTACTCCGCGACCGGGAATCGAACCCGGGTCTCGCACGTGACAGGCGCGGATACTCACCACTATACTATCGCGGAACTGATTTAAAACCAGCGAAAATTCCACAAATTGTAAAGTCTCGTTTACACTTTAACCAAAGCACCTGATGGACAATATTCAAAAGTCGAATTTTGATTAATTTAGCAATCTTTTTTATATAACTACCTTTTCAAACGTTCTTGCGCCTAATGACGTTCACAAAAACTTCTTAAAATCCAAAAAAAAATCCTGCGAGATCTTCCAATGTCACACGTTAAGGTTTTATTGTTTACTTTATAAAATCAAGAGTTAGTAAACTAAATTTAACACTTTTTTGCTAATTGTTTTATTCTTATTTTGTAATATTAAAAATAGGGTTTATAAACTCATATAAAGTTTTTTACGCATAACATTAATAAAACTTTTACAGACGACATGAAAGATTTGTCAAGCCAAAATGGTGTGTTTATTTTTCAAATCTATATTTTTTATCTGAACTATTAAATTTAAACTTATTTAACTTAGATAAATCATTAACTGCATCATAATATTAAAATTTGGTTTATATTCATTTAGTATGTTTTTTATTTGTTTTGTTACTTACTTATTGTGTGTTTTTTTAGGGAGTAACTGAGTGTTATTAACATTTATTCGCCTTTTTGTCAATCGCATAATTTTAAAATGTTCGTTTACTTTTAACAATTTTCAAATGTTTTTGATTTTTGGAAACAAGCGTTTCAATGCATATATCGTAACACCCGTCCGTCACGATAACACCCGTCCGTTACGATGACACCCGTCCGTCACGATGACACCCGTCCGTCACGATGAAACCCGTTTGTCACGAAAACGTAAAACAAAAACGAAAAACAAATTAAACATTATAAAAACATTAAAAAAGCAATTAAAGACATTTCAAAAATATATTACACATTTTAAAAAAATTAATAAGAAACAATGAAATAAAATCAAACTAAAAAAACGATGAATTGCGATAAAAACAACTATTATAATAAAATAAAACAAAACAATCAAATCATTAGAACAATTAAACCAAAAAAACCGGTTTCAAATAGCTCAAATAAGGCATATCGTACTACACTACTATGTGTTTACGTTATAAAAAAACCCTCCGGAAACGTGGCCGCTCTCGGTTCATAGGGGCCTCCGTCTGTCACGATGACACCCGATGTCACCCAACGTAAACACGATGTCACGGGTTTACGTTATAAAACCCTCCGCCAGAAAAATCGCCACTCTCGGTTTTTAGGGCCCTCCGTTTTTTGAGCCCCGTTTCCCCATATATTTAACATGCCCCCTCCCCCCGCTCAGCTTTTTTGAGTAATAGCTTCACCTAGTATCTATCAGTTTGTCACAATGACGCCCGTCCGACATAATTACACCCGTTCGTCACGATGACACCCGTCGGTCACAATGACACCCATTCGTCACGATTACACTCGTCCGTCCGCTGGTTGTGATTCGTGTGGCCGTTCTTTTAAACATGAGTGTCACACGTTTGTAATTATTATGATAATGTAAATTTTGATTCGTATTATCTATCTTTGCAAATATAAGTCTGTTTCTCAACTTCGAGTTTCAAATGAATATACGGAATAATTAAAATGCTTCGTTTCCAGAAATTGTTATTTAAAAACTAATATTAATCGGATCACCAATGTGTTATACGATTATATGATTACCATAATTAGTTATTGCTAATATTAACTGTTTAGATTTATTTTACATACTTAAAACTTCTTCCGAAAACACGCATAATATATCACGCATAGTATATTACCAACTAGTGATAATAACCCACTTAATAATTTAAAATAAAATTAATTAGAAAAAAATTAAAATAAATTTAAAAAAAAAAGATAATTTTTCAAAAACATCCTCCGCGACCGGGAATCGAACCCGGGTCTCGCACGTGACAGGCGCGGATACTCACCACTATACTATCGCGGATCTGAGAATAGATGCGAAAAAAGGCTTTATAAACCCGGTTTTACATTACACGCGCGTTGTTTTTAGCTGCTTTGGAGCGGTTAATCAATAAACAAAATTTTAAACTTTCTAAGTTTTTAAAGCAAAAACTAAATATATTCTTAACTACCTTTTTAGAACCAACCAAAGACTGAATAAAAAACATGGTGAAAATCAATTTGAAATTTGACAACTTTAAAGAAGCGTTACTGTCTAGAAAATTTAATTGAGAATATAAAAAGAGAAAAATGCAGTTTTTCATTTACATAATAAATTAAGATTAAAATTTTTGCCAATAAGTAGAAGTAATCTGACCTCAATTTCTGCCAAGCCTTATTTTCTGCCATCAATTTAGGGTGTTAGTAAAATTTGGCTTATTTTTAAAAACACAAAAAGAACTAGCACAAAAGTAATCTTGATTCAATGTTGAATAAAGTGTTTTCTCACAAAAATTTTTTATTTTTAATATTCTACATTATCAACATTTTCATACTAAAAAGTGAATTTTCTTACTGGTTTTCTTAATTTTTGTTTTCTGTTTAAACTGTATCTAATTTAGAACGAAGCAATATATAACCTTAAAATATCTTCTATTTAAGGCTCGAAGTTGCTTTAATTTTCATGTTTTGATATTTTCTTCGAAAAGTAGATTTTTGCAATGCGTTTTAACTCAACTGCGACATTTTTAATAATTTTATGCTAATTTGTGCCACCTAAAATTTAGGTGAAAGAACCTGCTGCAGTTTTTGGCTGTTTTTTTAGATATATCATCTGTACTACCGTATTCTTTATAAGATATTTTTTGCTCTTTTGATTTTTTTTGACGTTTTTTAAGCCAAAAATATAAATTAAAACTAAAAATACAAGTTATTTTACTACTTGTTTTTTAAGGTTTTGATATAATTATTTAAAGTCTTGCTAATAACTATTAAAGTTCGCAAACGGGAAAAATTAAGTTATATGTACCACGAACAATACCTAAGGGTAAATTTGCAACCTTTAGAAATGTTTTTTTGTTCGTTTAAGCAATAGTTATGGGCAGTTTTTCGTAGGTGGCCGAAATAAATGGCACGCGCTTTAATTTCGGCCACTAAAAAAAATTTTTGTAAAAAATATGTATTCGTATGCATATGCATTTATGCATACGTATGCATAACATATGCATACGCAACATATAAACATATGCTACGTATGCATTTAGGTTGGATCCACACATAGCCCGCATAATTTGTTCTTCATTTCTCATTCTTTCTTTCTTTATTAATTAATTTTAATGTATTCTTGTTAATGCATAAATTTTTTTGTTTTAAAGATATGAAACTCAAGAAAAAATTATATTAAATCTTAAAAATACTTACCTCAAATGTTTTGAAAAAAAAATTTAACAAATCTATAGGTAATCAGCTCCAAAAAATTAAATATCTTCTTTCTTCCGATTTTAAACAATCAATATTAAACAAAAATTAAAAAAATAGCTCAAAAATCTAAGAAAAAAAACAGCCGTACACGTTAAAGATAGGAGAAAATATGGCCGACGTTTGAAATGAAGATATGAGTTGTCACGCGACAAGGTGTTTATAGCAAAATTCGTCATTTTACGAAAAAGTTGGTAAAAATGTACTAAGCACTTAGAAAAAATAGTCAACTAAAAAAATTAGTTACGTTTTTTTACTAATTGTTTTAAAAGAGTAACTTCGGCCACTTTAAAAAAAGTTTAAACCTTCACTGATTTTTAACTGTAACAGAAACATTCAAATTTTACACTGGAATAACAAATATAGCTATTGTTTGATTTTTAGGCCAAATTTTGGCTTGATTGAAAAAGCCAGAAAAAACTTATTCAAAAAAATAAAAAAAGGTGGTCGAAATTAATTCAGTTACCCTACGTCATAAAAAAATGTTTATGCAACGCATTTAAGTTACAAAACAAAATTAAAAAAACATTTAAAAAGAAAATAATACAAATATCACCAAAAAATGCCGCATTTGAAATTAAATGAAAATTAACAACTTTGAGCCTTAAATCGAAGATATTTTAAGGTTATATATTGCTTCGTTCTAAATTTAAATCAGTTTAAACACAAAACAAAAATTAAGAAAACCATAAAAAATTCACTTTTTGTATGAAAATGTTGATAATGTAGAATATTAGAAATAAAACTTTTTATAAAAACACTTTATTCAACATTAATCCAGTTACTTTTGTGCTAGTTCTTTTGTGTTTTTAAAAATAAGCCAATTTTCTAACACCCTAAATTGATGGCCGAAAATAAGGCTTGGCCGAAATTAGGTCAGTTACCCTACTATTGGCAAAAATTTTAATCTTAATTTATTATGTAAATGAAAAACTGCATTTCTCTTTTTATATTCTCAATAAAATTTTTTAGACAGTAACGCTTCTTTAAAATTTCAAATTTCAAATTTATTTTCACCATGTTTTTTATTCAGTCTTGGTTGGTTAAAAAGGTAGTTAAGAATATATTTAGTTTTTGCTTTAAAAACTTAGAAAGTTTAAAATTTTGTTTATTGATTAACCGCTCCAAAGCAGCTAAAAACAACGCGCGTGTAATGTAAAACCGGGTTTATAAAGCCTTTTTTCGCATCCTCTCCCAGATCCGCGATAGTATAGTGGTGAGTATCCGCGCCTGTCACGTGCGAGACCCGGGTTCGATTCCCGGTCGCGGAGGATTTTTTTGAAAAATTATCTTTTTTTTAAATTTATTTTAATTTTTTTCTAATTAATTTTATTTTAAATTATTAAGTGGGTTATTTATCACTAGTTGTAACGTATACTATGCGTGATATATTATGCGTGTTTTCGGAAGAAGTTTTAAGTATGTGAGATCAATCTAAACAGTTAATATTAGCAATAACTAATTATGGTAATCATATAATCGTATAACGCATTGGTGATCCGATTAATATTCCGTTTTTAAATAACAATTTCTGGAAACGAAGCATTTTAATTATTCCGTATATTCATTTGAAACTCGAAGTTGAGAAACAGACTTTATATTTGCAAAGATAGATAATACGAATCAAAATTTACATTATCATAATAATTACAAACATATACACTCATGTTTAAAAGAACGGCCACACGAATCACAACCAGCGGACGGACGAGTGTAATCGTGACGAATGGGTGTCATTGTGACCGACGGGTGTCATCGTGACGAACGGGTGTAATTATGTCGGACGGGCGTCATTGTGACAAACTGATAGATACTAGGTGAAGCTATTACTCAAAAAAGCTGAGCGGGGGGAGGGGGCATGTTAAATATATGGGGAAACGGGGCTCAAAAAACGGAGGGCCCTAAAAACCGAGAGTGGCGATTTTTCTGGAGGGTTTTTTTATAACGTAAACCCGTGACATCGTGTTTACGTTGGGTGACATCGGGTGTCATCGTGACAGACGGAGGCCCCTATGAACCGAGAGCGGCCACGTTTCCGGAGGGTTTTTTTATAACGTAAACACATAGTAGTGTAGTACGATATGCCTTATTTGAGCTATTTGAAACCGGTTTTTTTGGTTTAATTGTTCTAATGATTTGATTGTTTTGTTTTATTTTATTATAATAGTTGTTTTTATCGCAATTCATCGTTTTTTTAGTTTGATTTTATTTCATTGGTTCTTATTAATTTTTTTAAAATGTGTAATATATTTTTGAAATGTCTTTAATTGCTTTTTTAATGTTTTTATAATGTTTAATTTGTTTTTCGTTTTTGTTTTACGTTTTCGTGACAAACGGGTTTCATCGTGACGGACGGGTGTCATCGTGACGGACGGGTGTCATCGTAACGGACGGGTGTTATCGTGACGGACGGGTGTTACGATATATGCATTGAAACGCTTGTTTCCAAAAATCAAAAACATTTGAAAATTGTTAAAAGTAAACGAACATTTTAAAATTATGCGATTGACAAAAAGGCGAATAAATGTTAATAACACTCAGTTACTCCCTAAAAAAACACACAATAAGTAAGTAACAAAACAAATAAAAAACATACTAAATGAATATAAACCAAATTTTAATATTATGATGCAGTTAATGATTTATCTAAGTTAAATAAGTTTAAATTTAATAGTTCAGATAAAAAATATAGATTTGAAAAATAAACACACCATTTTGGCTTGACAAATCTTTCATGTCGTCTGTAAAAGTTTTATTAATGTTATGCGTAAAAAACTTTATATGAGTTTATAAACCCTATTTTTTAATATTACAAAATAAGAATAAAACAATTAGCAAAAAAGTGTTAAATTTAGTTTACTAACTCTTGATTTTATAAAGTAAACAATAAAACCTTAACGTGTGACATTGGAAGATCTCGCAGGATTTTTTTTGGATTTTAAGAAGTTTTTGTTAACGTCATTAGGCGCAAGAACGTTTGAAAAGGTAGTTATATAAAAAAGATTGCTAAATTAATCAAAATTCGACTTTTGAATATTGTCCATCAGGTGCTTTGGTTAAAGTGTAAACGAGACTTTACAATTTGTGGGATTTTTCGCTAGGTTTTAATCAGATCCGCGATAGTATAGTGGTGAGTATCCGCGCCTGTCACGTGCGAGACCCGGGTTCGATTCCCGGTCGCGGAGTAAATTTTTATATTTTAGTTGTATATCAACATTTGGTCGTGAGAATGGCAAAAGTTGGTTTCCAACTTTTTTTTACAATCAGTTTGGTTTATGCTAATCAAACAAGACAGCTGATTAACGTAATAAGTAATTGTATAATTAAATGATACATAAATTGATATTTTGTGAATAATTTGAAGAAAAAAAAAACGAAACAAGAATCATAAGTCCGTATAACGCTTCAATTTGGTAGTTCAAATAGAAAATTTATATTTGAAAAATCATTTGTAAAAGTTTCCTAATGCGTAAAAATTTTTATATGAGTTTATGTACCATATTTTTTAATATTTCAAAATAAGAATAAAACAACTAGCAAAAAGTATTGAATTTAGTTTATACACTCATGATTTTATAAAGTTAAAAAAAACGAAACCCCAAAAATCAAAACCAGAATCAAAAGTCTGTATAACACTTAAATTTATTGGTAGCTCAAATAAAATATTTATATTTGAAAAATAAACACAACATGGTTTGGCTAATATCTCGTATCGTTTGTAAAAGTTTTCTAAATGTTATGCGTAAAAATTTTTATGTGAGGTTATATAACCTATTTTTTAATATTTCGAAAAAAGAATAAAACAATTAGCAAAAAAGTATTAAATTTAGTTTATACACTTTTGATTTTATAAAATTAAAAAAATTTAAGATCAAGGATTTACTTTGGGAGATCTCGAAGGCGTTTTTGCATATTAAGAAGTGTTTGTTTTTTGTCATTACGAGGAAAAACATTTTAAGGTAATTATATAAAAAGATTGCTAAGTTATTTAAAATTCGACTTTTGAATATTTTCCTTCAGGAACTTCGGTTAAAGTGTAAACCAGACTTTACAATTTGTGGGATTTTCGGTAATTTTTAATGACATCCGCGATAGTATAGTGGTGAGTATCCGCGCCTGTCACGTGCGAGACCCGGGTTCGATTCCCGGTCGCGGAGTAAAGTTTCTTTATATAGTTTAGTTTTATAAAAACATTTGGTTGTCACAATGCCAAAGATTAGTTTCCAGATTTTTTTTGTTTTTTAAAATCAGTTTGGTTTATACTAATCAAAGCAAGACAGCTGATAAAGCAGTAAGTAATTGTAATCAAATAATACATAATTTGATATTTTTGTGAATAATTTGTAAAAAAACAAACAAGAATAATAACTTCGTATAACACTTAAATTTAATAGTTCAGATAAAAAATATAGATTTGAAAAATAAACACACCATTTTGGCTTGACAAATCTTTCATGTCGTTTGTAAAAGTTTTATTAATGTTATGCGTAGAAAATTCTATATGAGTTTATAAACCCTATTTTTTAATATTACTAAATAAGAATAAAATAATTAGCAAAAAAGTGTTAAATTTAGTTTACAAACTCTTAATTTTATAAAGTAAACAATAAAACCTTAACGTGTGACTTTGGGAGATCTCGCAGGATTTTTTTTGGATTTTAAGAAGTTTTCGTTAACGTCATTTGGCGCAAGAACGTTTAAAAAGGTAGTTATATAAAAAAATTGCTAAGTTAATCAAAATTCGACTTTTGAATATTGTCCATTAGGTGCTTTGGTTAAAGTGTAAACGAGACTTTACAATTTGTGGGATTTTTCGCTAGGTTTGAATCAGATCCGCGATAGTATAGTGGTGAGTATCCGCGCCTGTCACGTGCGAGACCCGGGTTCGATTCCCGATCCTGGTAAAATTTTACATTTTTAGGGTTGTATAAGTTTTATATATATTTTGTCGCCAGCTGGGTTTCTTTTTTTTTTTTTTAAACAATGTTTGTTTATACTATCTTTATTTGACTAAAATGGGTTTACTCATAAACTTTTTTTCTTTCCTATTACACTACATTTTTAACTCTCGAGTTTTTTTTTCTTTAAGTCAAGTACAACTTTTTTATATTTATATAGTTTAGTTTTTTTATAAACGTTTGGTTGTCACAATGCCAAAGATTAGTTTCCACGTTTTTTTGTTTTTTTAAAATCAGTTTGGTTTATACTAATCAAAGCAAGACAGCTGATAACGCAGTAAGTAATTGTAATCAAATAATACATAATTTGATATTTTTGTGAATAATTTGTAAAAAAACAAACATGAATAATAACTCCGTATAACACTTAAATTTAGTAGTTCAGATAAAAAATATAGATTTGAAAAATAAACACACCATTTTGGCTTGACTAATCTATCATGTGGTTTGCAAAAGTTTTATTAATGTTATGCGTAAAAAATTTTATATGAGTTTATAAACCCTATTTTTTAATATTACAAAATAAGAATAAAACAATTAGCAAAAAAGTGTTAAATTTAGTTTACAAACTCTTGATTTTATAAAGTAAACAATAAAATCTTAACGTGTGACATTGGGAGATCTCGCAGGATTTTTTTTGGATTTTAAGAAGTTTTTGTTAACGTCATTAGGCGCAAGAACGTTTGAAAAGGTAGTTATATAAAAAAGATTGCTAAGTTAATCAAAATTCGACTTTTGAATATTGTCCATTAGGTGCTTTGGTTAAAGTGTAAACGAGACTTTACAATTTGTGGGATTTTTCGCTAGGTTTTAATCAGATCCGCGATAGTATAGTGGTGAGTATCCGCGCCTGTCACGTGCGAGACCCGGGTTCGATTCCCGGTCGCGGAGTAAATTTTTATATTTTAGTTGTATATTAACATTTGGTTGTGAGAATGGCAAAAGTTGGTTTCCAACTTTTTTTACAATCAGTTTGGTTTATGCTAATCAAAGCAAGACAGCTGATTAACGTAATAAGTAATTGTATGATTAAATGATACATAAATTGATATTTTGTGAATAATTTGAAAAAAAATGAAACCAGAATTATAAGTCCGTATAACACTTCAATTTGGTAGTTCAAATAGAAAATTTATATTTGAAAAATCATTTGTAAAAGTTTCCTAATGCGTAAAAATTTTTATATGAGTTTATGTACCATATTTTTTAATATTTCAAAATAAGAATAAAACAACTAGCAAAAAGTATTGAATTTAGTTTATACACTCATGATTTTATAAAGTTAAAAAAACGAAATCCCAAAAATCAAAACCAGAATCAAAAGTCTGTATAACACTTAAATTGGTAGCTTAAATAAAATATTTATATTTGAAAAATAAACACAACATGGTTTGGCTAATATCTCGTATCGTTTGTAAAAGTTTTCTAAATGTTATGCGTAAAAATTTTTATGTGAGGTTATATAACCTATTTTTTAATATTTCGAAAAAAGAATAAAACAATTAGCAAAAAAGTATTAAATTTAGTTTATACACTTTTGATTTTATATTAAAAAATTTAAGATCAAGGATTTACTTTGGGAGATCTCGAATGCGTTTTTGCATATTAAGAAGTTTTTGTTTTTTGTCATTACGAGGAAAAACGTTTAAAGGTAATTATATAAAAAGTTTGCTAAGTTATTTAAAACTCTGCTTTTGAATATTTTCCTTCAGGTACTTCGGTTAAAGTGTAAACCAAATTTTACAATTTGTGGAATTTTCGCTGGTTTTAAATCAGTTCCGCGATAGTATAGTGGTGAGTATCCGCGCCTGTCACGTGCGAGACACGGGTTCGATTCCCGGTCGTGGAGTAAAATTTACATTTTTATGGTTATAAATTTTTATATTTTAGTTTATATCAACATTTGGTTGTGAAAATGCCAAAGTTTGGTTTTTTTGGTTTCTTTTTACAATCAGTTTGGTTTATGCTAATCAAAGCAAGACAGCTGATTAACGCAGTAAGTAATTGTAGTCAAATAATACATAAATTGATATTTTGTGAATAATTTGTAAAAAACGAAACAAGAATCATAAGTCCGCATAACGCTTAAATTTGGTATAAAGGATTTATATTTGAAAAATAAACACAACAGGGTTTGGCTAATATATCATATCGTTTGTAAAAGTTTCCTAATGCGTAAAAATTTTTGTCTGAGTTTATGTACCATATTTTTAAATATTTCAAAATAAGAATAAATCAATTAGCAAAAAAGAATTAAATTTAGTTTATACACTCTAAATTTATAAAGTAAAAAAAAAACAAAAACGCCAACGTATGAGTTAGGAATTTTTTTTGGATTTAAAGAAGTTTTTGTTAACGTCATTACGCGAAAGAACGTTTGAAAAGGTATTTATATAAAAAGATTGCTAAGTTATCTGAAAATCGGCTTTTAAATATTTTTCCTCAGGTGCTTCGGTTAAAGTGTAAACCAGACTTTACAATTTGTGGGATTTTTCGCTAGGTTTTAATCAGATCCGCGATAGTATAGTGGTGAGTATCCGCGCCTGTCACGTGCGAAACCCGGGTTCGATTCCCGGTCGCGAAGTAAACTTTTACATTTGTATAGTTAAGTTTTATATAAATATGTGTTTGTCAGAATGCCAAAGGTGGGTTTCCATATTTTTTGTGTTTTACAATCAGTTTGGTTTATACTAATCTTTATTTGTTACTACAAAAACATAGGGTATATAAACTCATAAAAAACCATTTTTTTTAAAATTAATAATAAAGTACTATTTCAAAAAAATCATCAAAAAATTAAATTTAGTACACACTATTATAAAAAAAAAACAAACCCAAAAACCTTTCGATCCCCGATAACAAACAAAAACAAACTACCCCCTCTCCCTTACCATCAATACCCACCCCCGCAATAGTATATTTACATCTATATCAAAATATTATATAAATTATAAAATCAATTAAATAATTAATTATATTTTTAATTTTTTATTATTTTCAATTTAATTAAAAATAAATAAATAAAAATAACATAATCCATCTAATAAAGATAAACATTATCAACTTTAATTATAACAATTATTTAAAATATAGAATTAATAAAAAATTAAAATAAATAAAAAGTATAATATTTCTATACATAAAAAAATAATAAAAAATTAACATTCATTTAGAATAAATTTATTAAAAAAAAAAAAAAAAAAAATAATATAATCAAATTTAAAATAATTAAAATTTCAAATATCAATCCCCTAAATTATAATTTTTAAAAAAAAAATAAAAAATAAAAAAATTATTTTCTAATTATACGCCTAAAACTTAGGAAACACATAACATTTTTGAAACTTCTGCAAACGCTAAAACGACGTGTTCAATTTTTAAATATAAATCTTTTAAGTCAACTAGCAAGCTTAAGCGTTGCATTAACTTATTTTTTTTGCTTAGTTTTTTACAAAATAATTATCAATTTATGTAGTATTGTATTACAATTACTTACTCCGGTAATCAGCTCTGTTGCTTCAATTATTATAAAAAAAACTGATTTTTAAAAAATGTAGAAACAAACCGTTGGCAATCTGAAAACTAAACTATAAAAATCTACTCCACGACCGGGAATCGAACCCGGGTTTCGCACGTGACAGGCGTGGATACTCACCACTATAGTATCGCGGATCTAATTTGAATAAAAGCTAGTTTAATTAAAAGATTTACATTTGAAAAAATTAACACACCATTTTGGTTTGGCTAATATGTCATATTGTTTGTAAAAGTTTCACAAATATTATGCGTTAAAATTATTACATGAGTTTATATAACCTATTTATTATATTACGATATAAGAATAAAACAATTAACGAAAGAGTGTTAAATTCGGTTGATACATTTCTAATTTGAAAAAGTTAAAAGAAACTTTATTGTGTGACTTGGAGAGGTCTCGACGCTTTTTTTGGATTAAAAAATTTTTGTTTTTCGTCATTACGCGGAAAAACGATTGAAAAGCTATAAAAACGTTGTTAAGTTATTTAAAACTCAAGTTTTAAATATTGTCATTTATGTGTTTCTGATAAAGTGTAAATCAATCTTTACAGTTTGTGGGATTTTCACTACTTTTTTGCTAATTGTTTTATTCTTATTTCGTAATATTAAAAAAATAGGGTACATAAACTCATATAAAAATATATTCACGCATAACATTTATGAAACTTTTACAAAAGATATGATATATTA
Source organism: Microlaimidae sp. YZB2_3 (assembly GCA_030248175.1). NCBI lineage: Eukaryota > Metazoa > Nematoda > Chromadorea > Desmodorida > Microlaimidae > Microlaimidae sp. YZB2_3. The sequence continues at coordinate 14,556 of JASAMX010015261.1, forward strand.
GCAAAACAATGTTGTGTTCATTTTTCAAAATGAATCTTTTCTTTAAACTCCCAAATTTAAGCGTTTTTGGACTTTCCATTCTAGTTTCGTTTTTTACAAATTATTCACAAAATATTAATTTATGTATTATTTGGTTACAATTACTTACTGCGTTAATTAGCTGCCTTGCTTTGATTAGTATGAACCAAACTGATTGTAAAAAACAAAAAAATGCGGAAACCAACCGCTGGCAGTTTGACAACTAAATGTTTATATAAAACTAAAATCAAAAAATGTAAAAATTTACTCCACGACCGGAAATCGAATCCGGGTCTCGCACGTGACAGGCGCGGATTCTCATCACTATACTATCGCGGATCTGATGAAAACCTAGCGAAAATTCCACAAATTGTAAAGTCTGGTTTACAGTTTAACCGAAGCACCTGAAGAAAAATATTAAAAAACCGAGTTTTAAATAACTTAGCCATCTATTTATATAACTCTACTTTTTCAAAAGTTCTTCCGCGTAATTACGTTAACAAAAACTTCTTAAAATCAAAAAAAAAATTCCTTTGAGATCCAACCAACTCCTACGTTGAGGTTTTGTTTTTTCGTTTATACTTATCAAAGGAAGGCAGCTAATTAACGCAGTAAGTAATTGTAACCAAATAATACATAAATTGATATTTTTGTGAATAATTTGTAAAAAACGAAACGAGAATAATAATTCCGTATAACGCTTAAATTTGGTAGTTCACACAAAAGATTTATATTTGAAAAATGAACACAACATGGTTTAGCTAACATTATTATATCGTTTGTAAAAGTTTCCTAAATTTTATGGCTACAAATTTTTATATGAGTTTATGTACCCTATTTTTTAATATTTATAAACTAAAAGACTAAACCCCCACGTGTGACTTTGGGAGATCTTGAAAAATTTTTTATATAATTACCTTTAAAAGTTTTTCCTCGTGAAGAAAATAAGAATTGTGTTTGACAATATTAAGTTTAAGATCCAATTTTACAGTGTTGTGGGATTTTGATTACTTGGTTTTGCTAATTGTTTGGGGTGTCGTATTTTTAGGTAATATTAAAATAATAGGGTATATAAACTAAAATAAAAACTTTTATGCTAGTTGTATTCTTATTTATAAAATATTAAAAAATGATAAACTGATAAAAATTTTTACGCATTAGCCAAACATTGTTGTGTTCATTTTTCAAAATGAATTTTTTTATTTAAACTCCCTAATTTAAGCGTTTTTGGACTTTTCATTCTAGTTTCGTTTTTACAAATTATTCACAAATTATCAATTTAGGTATTATTTGGTTACAATTACTTACTGCCTGCGTTAATTAGCTGTATAAACAAAACTGATTGTAAAAAACAAAAAAATGCGGAAACTAACCTTTGATAGTTTGACAATTAAATTTTTATATAAAACTAAAATATAAGATTGTAAAAATTTACTTCACCACCGGGAATCGAACCCGGGTCCCGCACGTGACAGGCGCGGATACTCACCACTATACTATGGCGGATCTGATTAAAACCTAGCAAAAATCTCACAAATTGTAAAGTCTGGTTTACACTTTAGCCGAAGCATCTGAAGGAAAATATTTAAAAGCCGAGTTTTAAATAACTTAGCAATCTTTTTATATAACTACCTTTTCAAAACTTCTTCCACGTAATGACGAAAAACAAAAATTTCTTAAAGTTCAAAAAAATTCTTCAAGATCTCCCCAAAGTCCCACGTTAAGGTTTTATTGTTTACTTTATAAATTAAAGATTTTGTAAACTAAATTTAGCGCTTTGCTAATTGTTTTATTCTTTATTTTGTAATATTAAAAAATAGGTTTTATAAACTAGTATAAAATTTTTTACGCATAACATTAATAAAACTTTTGCAAACCACATGATAGATTAGTCAAGCCAAAATGGTGTGTTTATTTTTCAAATCTAAATTTTTTATCTGAACTATTAAA